>JAJTVC010000423.1:0-25000 GCA_022433055.1 Begonia peltatifolia | reverse complement strand
ACCGACGCCTACACAACTCGTCTAATCAACTGTACATCGACACAGCAAAATAAAATAACTGCAATAGCCAAGCCACCACCTACCGTGTCCACGGGTCAGGTCGCCCTAACAAAATCCGCCATCCGGTGCCTCGGTCGCACGCCGCCAACCGTCCTATGCCTCAGAAATAGGCTCTCTAGGCTCAGCAGCAATATCGTCAGCACCTACACCATAGAACACATAACATAAGACTAACGCTCAGTAACTAGTACAATATGAAAATAAAAGCCGACAATGCAATTCTATCACATGCGGTCTTTATACTCACACTCATGTTGTCACATTTGTGACGCGTAGTGTAGCCGCACCAGGGTAACGAGGAACCTAGCGCCACCCTACACCCTGACACGTCGCCATCATCCCGGACTCCCTAGCAACAAGGCCCACAATCTACACACACACATCACCACACAGCAACCACATCAAGGTAAGGGTGTACCTCGCGCCACACTACACCCTGACACGTCGCCTCCGTCCCAGTCTCCCCAGCAACGGGGCCACAGTTGCCACACACACGTTGCGCGACAGCCCAGCCGGTTCGCTCCTCATGCGGAATCCGCGACTGGTGTTGCATCGACCCACACACTAGTAGGATCTGCGGTACCACTGCTCATCATCCTCACCGTCAACACATGCACGCCGCGTGACGGCCCACTGCTCGAGCGAAATCCGCGATTGGTTACGTACCGGCCCACACACTTGCATGATCCTCGGTACCACCGCCACACGTCTCACCACTTACTCAAAAGATGCTCAAAACCATTTTCGTTCCCTTTTTTAAAAAAAAAGACGCATATCAAACAATACGCATGCACACCACAAAGAATCACATAAATCCTAAAGTTCTACAGTGTAGGCCCACTTGGGCAAAACACATGCATGCACTACTTTCCTGGCGTTCTAAGATCACTTGACGCACAGCTTGGCCAAAAAAATACCTCAACCTAAAACACAAATAATCCCTCATCAATCTCGCTTCAAAATTCATCAAATAGCTAAAAATAACATCTCTTAATTAAACCCATAAAATTCTAACTAAAACGGGTCACCAATTTTGTTCAGCCGAAAACAAGCCTAAAGTTCAGACGCGCATAACTTTTGCGTCCGTTAACGGAATCGAACAATTCAAGTGGCCAAACGTCTCCTTAGGATCCTAGTTTAACATACTAAGACGGATTTGAAAATGTTAAGCTGCAGCTAGGTGGAAAAACTCTGAAACTGAATCTGCCTCTTTTTATTCAATTTCATATTTTTGTTTTTCTTAAAAAAAAACTCACTGAAAATTGGCTTTACGCATCAAAAACAGCCATGCCACTATCACACGTCACAATTCTATGAAAAATGCTCACTAATTTGACTTGGACCAAAATCCAACATAAACTTTCGACGTGCATAACTTTTGCGTCGGAAATCAGAATCGAACGATTCCAGCAGCCATACATTCCTCTAACCACCTATTTTGACCCACTAAACAGAATTTAAAACAATTAACCGTAGCCCCATCAAAGTCTCCAAAAACAGAACTGTTTTTATACGAAAAAAAAATATGAAATCTCAACTTCGATCCAATTTTGCCAATTTCTTTACCGAACAATTACATTTCCACCTATTAAGCATAATCTAATCAGAAATCAGAAATTCAAGAACAAAATCTGAATTTTGGCTCAACCTCCCCCCCTCGGTTTCTCTCCCTCTCACCGGACAGCTAATGTCCATCGATTAACACACACATTCACCCTCCTAATCCACTCAAACATTGTAGCCAAATTCACAAAAAATGGAGGGAAGCCGAACATTAATCTTGGCCAAACAGGACAGGATAGCAGAGGGAGAGAGAGATTTACAGGGTGGTGTTGTTCTGTACTCGGGTGGGAGGAATAGAAGAAAATAGAAATCAAAGTGCTCGACTGCCAGCAATAGAACTGAATGGGGCCTCTTCCTCGCAGTCGTCGGCACAACACGCTCGGGCTCTCACTTTGGGAGTTCAAGCTGCTGAATTGAACGACCTCAGTTCGTCGGAGAAGCAATACTCGGCTGCGGTTTCGCTCACACACTCGCGCTCGTTGTCCACCGATCGAAGACCAAATCCCAGCTCTCTATTGCCCTTCGTTCTCGGATGCTCGGCGAAGAACAAAAACACTGAACGGCTTCCTCGCGAAGCCGTTCAGTTGTTTTATCATTATTATTATTTTTTTAAAATTTACTTAATTAAATTACCAAAACACCCTCACGTGCTTTTATCATCCGTAACTTCGTTAAATTCTCGTCCTCCCGACTTTAAAATTTTGAAAACCATCACAAAAGAAGACTACGAGTTTTATAACTTAAAGTATCCGTTAAAATATTTTCCCGAAACCCCAACCAAGATTAAATTAAAAATTTCAGGAATTAGATTTAAAATCCAAAATTTTCTGGGTTATTACATATAATTAATCTATAAATTTATTTATTAGATAAATCAACTGCTAATAAAATTAAATTTGACTAGATAAGATTTATTTTTTATAAATTAGTTTTTATTAAAATAAATCTGAAAATTTATTTTTAAAATATATCTAAAAAATTGACAGATGTGATTTGAAAGCAAAGGACTTTAAAAGAAGACAAAAGGAGGAAAATAGAGACATGATCCCTTTGAGAGAAAATGTCTGACATTTTCCATATTCGGTTTTAGGAAAACGTTTTCTAAAATCGAAAATCGCCGTCTCATATGTTGAGAACACGTCTCTACACAAATATAAAAGTGTGTTATTCTTGTAAGCTGGACACTCACACGTCAGGAAATTCAAGTGTAAAGATTCTCAGACAATACTCAACGGTTTCCAAGTATTTAGGAAAAACACTTGATTTTGAGTTAATGATGTTAAGATCAGACGACAATACCTGAGTAAAATCATTTCTCTAAGAGATATTTTTTTTTTATTATTCCACAATATAAATCTAATAATTTTTCTCAATGTAAATTGTTTACATTTTGAAAAATACATATTTTTCAAAAATATATTTTTTTATACTAACGATCAAAATTTATGTTTTTTCTTATTTTAAAATAGTTTTAAAATCATGTGTGTAATGCATGTCATTATTATTATAAATAATAGTGAATTCCGCCATGGATAGGGACCAAGAAAACAAACTATTGGCATCAGAGCCATTGTTTTATTAGTCTAAAAATATTTTTTATGATACAATTTAATATAAATTGTGATATGTGTTAGAATTAGATATTATGCATTATATATATTTATAAATATATATTCTTGATATATGTTTTGCATAGTATGAAATAGTGATGGAAATTAAGTCAGTTGTTTGGGTTATGATTTATTTTATGCATTTTTCATTTATATCAAATGTTTAATCTTACAATAGAGATCTGAGACTATAAAGCCATGGTTGGAGTTTCTATCACAGATTTGATCTATTGACGAAAACAGATAATGATGCACATATGAATGTGAATTCACAAATTTGATTTGTGAATTTTTTAATATGACCTTGTGGATGAGGCAGTTTCGAATAAGACCAAGATTTATAATCTTAATTTTATTTTTATTTTTGGGGTTGTAATTTTATAAATACCCAAAGGTCAACCCGATCACTAATTCATTTAATTTTATGTTGATAAAATTGCTTAAACTATCATGCATTCACATGTCATATAGATTCTCTATAGCACCCCGAGAAACCCCACGTTCCCGGTGCGCTACAGTACGTCTACACACTATGACATACTTAAACTTGACACAACTCACTTAATTTAGTGCGACTTTTGTTTTCAAATCATATTCAAAAGAACATTTGTGAGTATAACAAAATTTTCGACTCAATTCGAAAACAACTCGTGCCCCAAAGAGGGAACACGACATCCTCAATATAAAAATACGCAGCGGAAAAGAAAACAATTTAAAATAGTTTTAAAATAAAACGACAAAACTCGAAATCCTAGTAAGGAGTCCAACACACCACTCGAACTACACAAATTCGGTGTCGCGCACTCACGTCCCCACTTTGATGCCCCGTGCGCACCCTCGCAGTGCCGCACACGCCAACTCAACATCACCGCGCTTACGCAAGCTCATAGTCCCGCAAGCCCCATGCACCTTGCCTCCGTACAGCACGTCCACGCACGCCCTTGGTCAACGCCATACGACTCGTGAGCACCAGCAGGGCCACGTGCCCCGCGCACCTGCGATCACAGTGCACTCCCACGCTCATCTACACTTCTCTAGCACACACTGTACACGTCTCGACCTATTCCATATCCTTTCGACTCCTAGCTCTTCTTCCGTAATTTCGGCAGAGTAACGCCTAAAAACTGGCTATCCCAAAAATTAAAACCCTGTGCACAGTTCACCAGAGAACTAGAAATGTCTATCCATCAACCATCCAGAGAAAATTCCATAACCCAATCGAAATTTAAAGACAACAAGTCCATCAACTACAAATGAAGAAAGATCCACAATACAGAGCATTTCCAAGTTCCTACAGGTAAGGTATACACGTACGTCGCCAAAATCACACGCACTCCATAAACACCTATACAACCGATGCCTATACAACTCATCTCATCAACTGTACATCAACACAGCAAAAGAAAATACCCACAAAAGAATCAAACCACCACCTACCATCCCTATGGATCGGGTCGCCCTAACAAAATCCGCCGTCCAGCGCCTCGACTGCACGCCGCCCACCATTCTATGCCTCAGGACTAGGCTCTCGAGGCTCACCAGCAATATCGTCACCACCTACACCATAGAAAACATAACATAAGCCTAACGCTCAGTAAGTAATACAATATGAAAGTAAAAGTCGACAATGCAATCCTATCACATGCAGCCTCTACACTGACAATCCTGTTGTCACATCTGTGACGTATAGTGTAGCCGCACCAGGGTAAGGAAGAACCTAGCGCCACCCTATACCCTGACACGTCGCCACCGTCTCGGATTCCCCAGCAACGAGGCCCACAAGCTACACGCACGCATCACCACACAGCAACCACATCAGGGTGAGAGTGTACCTCGCGCCACACTACACCCTGACACGTCGCCCCCGTCCCAGCCTCCTCAATACGAGGCCACAGTTGCCACACACACATTTTACGACAGCCCAGTCAGCCCACTCCTCGAGCAGAATCCGCGACTGGAGTTGCACCAGCCCACACACTAGTAGGATCCGCGGTACCACTGGCCATCATCATCATTGTCAACACATACATGCCGCGTGACGGCCCAGCCAGCCCACTCCTCTAGCAAAATCCGCGGTTGGTTACGTACCGGCCCACACACTAGTAGGATCTGCGATACCACCGCCATGCGTCTCACCATTTACACAAAATATGCTCAAAACCATTTTCGTTCCCTTTTAAAAAAAAAAATGATGCGTGTCAAACAATACGCAGACACACCACAATTAATCACATAAATTCTAAAGTTCTACGGTGTAGGCCCACTTGGGCAAAACACAGCATGCACTACTTACCTGGCATCCTAATCTCGTTCGACGCACATCTTCGCAAAAAAAAACCTCAACCTAAAATGCAAACAATTCATTCATCAATCTTTAATTCAAAACTCACCAAATAATTTAAAATGACATTCCTTAACCAAATCCATGAAATTCTAGTTAAAATGGATCATCAATGTGGTTCGGCCAAAAACCAGTCTAAAGTTGGGACGCACATAACTTTTCCGTCCGTCAACGGAATGGAACGATTCAATTGGCTAAATATCCTCTTAGGAACCTAATTTAACATACTAAGACGGATTTTAAAACGGTAAGCCGTAGCTAGGTGGAAAAACCCTGAAACCGAATCTGCCCCTTTTAATTAAATTTCACATTTTTGTTTTTCTTCAAACAAAACTCATTCAAATTTAGCTTTACGCATCAAAAACAACCATGACACTATCACACGACGCAATTCTACGAAAAATGCTCACTAATTTGACTTGGACCAAAATCCGACATAAACTTCCGACGCGCATAACTTTTGCGTCGGATATCGGAATCGAAAGATTCCAGCAGCCATACGTTCCCCTAACCACCTATTTTAACCCACTAAAATAGAACTTAAAACGATCAACCGAAGCTAGATCGAAATATCCAAAAGAGAACCTATTCGTGCAAAAAACAAAAATCCATTTTTGGTTTCCCTTCCAAATTCCAAAATTTCTACATACAGTCAACTACATTCACACCAATTTAGCATAATCTGAACCACAAATTAGAGAATTTGAGCCTGTACCCGAATTCTAGCTAGACCTCTCCTCGGCCATTTTCCTTCCCCACTGGACAGTCGCTGTCCATTCACTAGACACCCACATTCATAGCCTAATTCGACCCCTACACCGAGGCAAACCATCTGAAAAACTTGAAGGAAACGAGCTCTCACGCTCGGTCGACAGGAACCAAAACAGGGGCAGAGTTACCTAGAATATTCGACTCAAGAAAAACCGCACCCGCTCCTCCCTTTCGGTTCGCTGGAACCCTCTGCGCACCAGCATCTCCCCATCGGCAATCAGTGGTTGGAATCCCCCTTCCCAGTCTCTCTCTCTCGCACGTCTTCTTCTCGGGTGTCGACGAGCAGCAGCAGTCGAATGGCTTCCACCCGAAGCCATTCGGCTGTCATATTGTTTTTTTTTAATTTAATTAATTAAATTACCAAAAGGCCCTCACGTGTTTTTATCGTTCGTAACTTTGTTAAATTCTTGCTCTCCCGACTTTAAATTTTCGAAAACCATCACCAAAACTAGACTCCGAGTTTTGTAATTTTATTTACCCGTTAAAATATTTCTCGAAACTCCAACCGATATTAAATTAAAAATTTCAAAAATTTGATTTAAAAATCCAAAATTTTCCAGGTTATTACATTCTTACATATCATGCATTTAAACATATATTAAATTTCATATTGATTTAAAAATAGTTTATTAAATAAATTAGTTTTGATTTGATTTGTAATGCCCCAAAAACCTAGCCATTTCCAATTTGTTAACTGCTCCGACACCACGTCTTTAATGCCCCGAGTCGTCCCCGGACCTGGGTCGTCAACCATATTTATACCCGCTTTTCAATTCGACAGAATTCATATAAAATTTAAAACTTTTTGGTTATTTAACTCAAAACGACTTCCAAAAGAAATACGTATAAATGTCGCAGCGTAAACTCGTTTGAAATCGATTTAAGTAACTTCACTTTTAAAACATAAAAATTAAAGAGACAAGTCGACACCTACAAAAGCCGGTTGACATTTGAGTTGTCTCGGGTTTTCATCGGTCGATATTGACAAACGCCCGTCGACACTTCATTTCTCTTGGGTCTTCTCATCGGTCGACACCGGGGACACCGGTCGACACTTCTACACTCATTTCAGAGAGGGGTCGACACCCGCTGTTACAAGTCGACACCTTGATACTCTCTGTCCACGCAGGTCGACCCTTGCGGTAGACACCCAGGCCAATTTTACACGAACCGGTCGACACCTGAGCGTTCTCCTCCAACAGGTGGCTCAGTCGTCCTACGAGCGTTCTCCTCCAACCGCCTACTAGTGCTAGGTATACTCGGGATACTCTCTAGCTGCTGCATCATCACCTAAATCGCAGAACTCAACTATTAGCATAATGCTAAGTAAGTAATGCATACATACATACTATAAACAAACATCTACTATATATGCAGTCTCTACAGTTTCGTCTCTACTTTTGTTTTTGTCTATTTCTTACATTTTCTTTATTTTCTTACTACTGGATTCCTCTTTACGTAATAGACGAGGTGACGCACCTCACGATCCACCTCATTAGACAAGGTCAACCTCGATCTAGTTAAAGTGACACAACTCGCAGTCCATCTCACTGGACAAGGTCACCACGTAAAGCGTAGAAATAGTGATACACCTCGGGGTCCACCTCACTGGACAAGACCACTCAACCTCACCTTTATTATTTTCTTACGTATCTTCTCATTTCGTTTGTCTCATCACATACTATTGTTTTACTTCATAAAAACATGTAAATTCATTTTCGTCTCGTGTCCTACTTTAAAACAATGATGCACAACCATAAAATCATAACATAAAGTAAACGTGCAATGCATCCTACTGAACTGTGATATAGACCAGAAGACAAAACTTCTACTACATTACTTACCTGGCGTACTTAGCACTCGTAATCCAAATCTTGTACGCCAACTGGAAAACCTATAAAACTACACATCTATTAGCTCTGCTTTCCATTACCTCTGTAAAACTTTAATGTAATCAACCACTAAATGACCACCCAGTATAAACTGAAATCCTAACTAATGCTCCTACTAACCTTTAAAAATTCATAACTCCACCAATACTCGTCTGATTTGGACGATTCAAAGTACTACGGGTTTCTCGTGACATCTAGTCTCTAATGGTCTCATCAATTTGCTAATCCCAAACATACAGCTTGGCCAAATGTGGCCAAATGGAACCCATTCTGTAACCCGGGTATTCGGTTATCTACACACTCAATCTTTTCCACAAAAACTTATAATACACTACTATTACTAGCTTAAACATCAACATACGTACAAAACCGACTAAAACCTCTAAACTTCGCATCTTCTTCCTAGGGTTCACCCAAAACTCTCTTTAACTTCACTTTTACATCTTAAAATAACCAAAGTACTAACTATCTACCAAAAATTAGCTAAAACTTACCAAAAATTTGAATAATGAAGGGGGAAACGGTTAATCGTTGGTTGCTGAAAGGGAAATGCCGAGCTTCTTGTTCAGGAGAATAGGAAGAAAAAGAAGAATAGGGGGAATTCTGTTCCTCCCCTCTGTTTTGTTTTTTTTTTTTTCAATAAATTATTTAATATAAATAATCTTAATTACTACTTTGCCCCTAATTCTTAACCATTTAATAAATTTGTTATACGGTCTGATCCCGACTGTATTCTTAAATTTTTCTTTTATCCATTAGCCTCAAAATAATATTTTACTTCAGGGTATAAATTCTCCGCTTATCATTCCGACCAATATTATACTGATTATAATTACAAAACCCGAATAATTCCGGGTGTTACATTTTCCACCCTCCTTACAAAAATTTTGTTTTCAAAATTTGCTATCTAAACAACTCAGGATACTGGCTCACCATGTCTGATTGCCGCTCCCAAGTTGCTTCTTCTACACTGTGGTTGCACTATAAAACTTTCATCAGTGATATTTCCTTGTTGCGTAGAGTATTCACTGCATAATGTAGAATCACCACTGGCCTCTCTTCATACGCTAATGTAGGTTGAATCTCCACATTTTGCTGTTCCACCACGTGAGAAGGATCTCGTATACACTTTCTCAGCATGGACACATGGAATACATTGTGGATCCCATCCGTGAAGGCTGTTAGTTGTAGCTGGTAAGCTGTCCTCCCTGTTTTATTCGTAATAGGAAATGGTCCAACAAATCTTGGGTTCAGCTTGCTTCTTTTCCCAAATCTTACCACTCCTTTAAATGGCGAAACTCTTAGGAAGACTTCATCACCCACATCAAACTCTAGCTCTTTTCTTCGATGATCTCCATAACTCTTTTGTCGACTTTGAGCTGTTAAGATACGCTGCTAAATGAATGCAATTTTCTCTACTGTCTGCTGCAAAATATCCGGACCCACCAAACTCGCCTCGCCAACTTCATCCGAATAAAGCGGGGACATGCACTTTCTCCCATAAAGGGCCTCGTATGAAGCCATACCTATCGTGGCTTGGAAACTGTTATTATAAGAAAATTCTACCAACGACAGATATTCGCTACATGATCCTTGGAACTCCAGTACACAAGCTCAAAGCATATCCTCCAACGTCTGAATAGTTCTCTCAGATTGTCCATCCGTCTAAGGATGAAATGCTGTGCTAAAACTGAGCTGCGTACCCATGGCCTTGTGCAAACTCTTCCAGAACTTCGATTTAAATCTAGGGTCCCTGTCTGATACAATTGAAGTTGAAACTCCGTGCAATCGCACGATCTCTTAAATATATAATTTGGCGAAGTAATCTATAGAATACATCATCTTCACTAGCAGAAAATGGGCCGATTTGGTTAACCTGTCCACTATCACCCATATATCGTCATAGCCTTTTGTCGTCCGAGGCAGCCCTACAACAAAATCCATCGCTATCTACTCCCATTTCCATTCAGGTATCGGCAATGGCTGTAATTTTCCTGCTGGCCTCTAGTGTTCGACCCTAACTTGCTGGTAGATCAAACACGCCTCTACGTACTTTGCCACTAGTAATGCTGTTTGAGGTCCCCATACATCTTAGTGCTCCCCGGCTTTACAGAAAACCTTGAAGAATGCGCTTCTAACATTGCTCAATATGGTAAGATCCATGATGAAATATTCTTCTTTTCCAAAATCGTTTTAGGGATATACTTTACAAACAGCAACCTACATATTTAATGTAATTCCATCTAAGTCTATACGTAAAACACTCTTACAGTTGTGGAGTGGTCGCAAACCTAGTTTGAGACAATTTCGCATATAGGGATGTCCAGCTCATGTGTTATTAGGTAATACTAGAAAGTTGGAACCTAGAACTGAGGTTTGCATGTTTGTTGGATATGCAGAATGCACGAGAGGAGGTTCATTTTATAGTACTCAAGATAATAAGGTATTTGTATCGACAAATGCCAGATTTCTAGAACATGACTGTATAACAAATTACAAACCTCAAAGTAAGATTGTCTTAGAAGAGATTCTATCTGACCAGGTTAGACCTTCTACAACAATAGTTGTTGATCCATGAGATATAGAAAACACTACTCAATCTAGTCAACCCATCATAATACATCGTCGTAGTGAAAGGGTAGTACGACTACCATCACGATATCGACATGATAGTGAAGCACAAGTTGCTATCACTGATGATTGAAGGATGATCCATTGACATATAGATGTTGTAACACCCCAAAAACCCACACAGTGTCCAGCTTACTCTGCTCTGTCACCACCCTTGCAGCACCACTAAGTCGTCCCCGGACCCGGGTCACCAACCGTACACTTACTCATTACCCCGATAAAATTCTTATAAAATTTAAAACTTTTGTTTATCGACTTAAAACGACATTTTGAAAACTTTTAAACTTGTTGCAGCAGAAGACTCAATAAAAAAAAAATCCGTTTAAATAAAATTTTGCTTTTCAAATCATTATAAAAGGGGAGTATCGGTCAACACCTGTACACACTGGTCGACACCTTCAGTTTTCAGCACAGGAAAACACCAAGCCGCACTTCACCTCAGCTCATCGGAGAAGCCCGAACACCGAGTCTCTCTCTCATTGATCGTCGGCAGCTCACTCTTGAGTTTTCGCCTCAGGAGTTCAAGCAGATGGAAAACCGAGTGGCTTCTTCATGAAGCCATTCGGTTTTTCATATATATATTTTAACTAAAATACTAAATCACCCTCACATATTTGAACCTCCGTAATTCCATTAAGTTCACATCCTTTCGACTTTACAAAATCAGAAATCCACTTCCAAATAAAAACTTAAATTTCTTAAAATTAATAAGCTCGTTGAAATCTCGCACAAAATTCTCTCGAGACCTTAAAATAATCCAATAAAATCCCGAGTTATTACATCATACCCACCTTATAAGAATTTTGTCTTCAAAATTTATGTACCGAATATCTCAGGATACTGGCGCTCCATGTCATGTCGCCGCTCCCAAGTGGTCTCCTTTACTCCACGATTGTGCTACAATACTTTAACCAAAAGGATCTTCTTGTTGCGTAACACCTTCACGGCCGACTCTAGAATTATCACTGGCTTCTCTTCATAAGTCAGCGTCAGCTAGATCTCTATATCCTATAGTGGCACCACCTGAGAAAGATCCTGCAGACACTTCCTCAGCATCAAGACATGCAAAACATCGTGTATGGCATCCATCGAATAGGACAACTGAAGCTTGTAGGCGGTTCTCCCAATCCTACTGACAATCGAAAATGGCCCCATTAATCGAGGGTTAAGCTTTGCTCTCTTCTCAAACCTGACCACTCTCTTGAACGAGGAGATCTTCATAAATACTTCATCACCCACGCTGAACTCCAACTCTCATAGCCTCTGATCTGCATAGTTCTTCTGCCGACTTTGAGCTGTCTCAATCCTATTCCTTATAATAGCAATCTTGTCGATAGTCTACTGCAGTATATCTGGGCCTATAAGTCTCGCCTCACCAACCTCATCCCAAAACAACGGCAACCTGCCCTTCCTCCCATACAAAGCCTCATACGGCGCCATACCAATGGTGGACTCATAACTATTATTATACGAGAACTCGACCAACAACCAGAACCTGCTCCAAGTTGCTTGAAACTCCAACACACAAGCTCTAAGCATATCTTCTAGTATCTGTATGGTTTGCTCTGACTATCTATCGGTCTGAGGGTGAAAGGTCGTACTGAACTCCAACCTGGTACCCATGGCCTTATGCTGGCTCTTCCAAAACTTAGATGTAAACCTTGGATCTCGTCTGACACTTGACACTGGGATCCTATGTAGTCTGACCACCTCCTGAATGTACAGCTGAGCGAACTGATCCATGGAATAAGTTATCCTCATAAGCAAAAAGTGACATGACTTTGTCAACCTGTCCACAATCACCCAGATCGCATCGTGGCCCTTGGTAGTTTTCGACAATCCAACCACAAAATCCATAGTAATACGCTCCTATTTCCACTCTGGTATAGGTAGTGGCTGAAGCGTACCCGATGGTCTCTGATGGTCAACCTTTACCTATTGGCACACCATGCAGGTCTCGACATACTTCGCTACCTTCCGCTTCATATTAGGCCACCAATAGTATTGTCTCAAATCTCTGTACATTTTAGTACTTCTGGGATGCACAGAGAAAGAAGACGACTGGGCTTCCGACAATATCTCCTTCCTCAGCTACTCATTTTTTGGGACGTACCACCTATACCGAAACTTCAGAATCCCATCGTCGGAATAGCTGAGGTTGGTACTAGCATTGGCCTCCATACCTGCCTTCAGCCCACTGCACTCAGGATCAGTCTCTTAGGCCTAGTTAATTCTTTCCACGATGGTCGGCCTCAATGACATCGCCGAAAGTGTGGCTGCCAAATTGGAAACCACCTCTAGGCTAAAACCCTGCATCTCGATCCTTAGCTCGGCAGGCACTGCTGAAATCATGACAGACGTTGAAGCTGACACTCGGCTTAAGGCGTCCGCCATGACATTCGCCTTCCCTAGATGATACTTGTTCTACACATCGTAATCCTTAACAAGCTCAAGTCATCTTCTTTGTCGCAAATTCAGCTCTTTGTGCGTGAAAATGTACTTCAAACTCTAATGGTCTGAAAAGATCTCGAACTGTTGCCCATACAAATAGTGTCTCCAAATCTTAAGTACAAAGACTACTACCGCTAACTCCGAATCATGTGTGGGATAGTTCTACTCGTAGGTCTTTAATTGCCTAGAAGCATAGGCAACCACCTTACCACCCTGCATCAAAACACATCTCAAGGCTATTCTGGTGGCATCACAATAAATGCTGAACTTCTCACCCTATACAGGCAGTATCAACAAAGGAGTTGTAGTCAACCTCTTTTTCAGCGTTTGGTAGCTGTCTTCACACTTGTCAGACTATTCGTACTTTACATTCTTTCTATTCAACTGGATCAAAGTAGCTGAAATTTTGGTAAATCCCTTAATGAATCTCCGATAGTATCCAAGTAACTCTAGAAAACTGTGTATCTTACTAGCATTGGTCAGTCGTGGCCACTCCTTCATAGCCTGAACCTTCATTGGATCCACTGAAATGCCCTCAGGGAAAAGAACATGTCCTAAAAAGTGGATCCTATCCAGCCAAAACTCGCACTTAAAGAACTTAGCATGTAGTCGATGCTGGCTCAAAGTAGTCATCGCAATTCTCAGATGCTCTCTATGCTCCTCCACTCTCCCTGAATAAATTCGAATGTCGTCAATGAACACTATCACAAACCTATCCAAGTATTCCCTGAATACTCGGTTCATTAGATCCATGAAGGCGGCTGAGGCGTTAGTTAGTCCAAACGACATTACTAAAAACTCGTAGTGTCCGTACCTCGTATGGAAGGCAGTCTTCGGGATGTCTTCCTCCTTAACCTTTAACTGGTAGTAGCCGGACCTCAAATCAATCTTGGAGAACCCGTACACCCTGCAGCTAATCAAACAAGTCATCAATCCTCGGTAACGGGTACCTGTTCATCACTGTGAGCTTATTCAGCTCCATATAATCAACACACATGTGTAGGGACTTATCCGTTTTCTTTAAAAAAAGTACAAGCCCACCCCAAGGTGAGAAACTAGGCCATATAAAGCCTTTATCTGTCAACTCCTCTAGTTGCGCCTTTAACTCCTTTAGCTCAGTAGATGCCAACCTGTATGGGTTCTTACACACTGATTCAGGTCCAGGATATACATCAATAATGAAATCAATCTCCCAGTCAGGGGGCAGACCCAGCAGATCTTCCAAAAATACCTCTAAGAACTGCTGCACAACGGAAACATCTTTAAGCTAAACTTCACTTTGCAACTGTACGTCCACGACACTAGCCAGGAAACTCATACCTCTACCCTGCAACAACTGCTGGGCTCTAATAGCAGACACAGTTGGAATCTTGCTCAAACCTTTCCTTGCCTAAAGAGAGTAACCCTCCCCACTCGGAAGTAAAAAATGGATCTCTCTGGTTTTGCAATCTATCGAAGCATTATGTCTGAACAACCAATACATTCCCAAAATGACCTCATACCCCTTCATGTCGAGTATGATTAGATCAGCATACCACTGCTTTCCTCCCACTGTCACCATATCACCTTGCATCACCTGATCAGAATATAGGCGCTCCCCCGACGGCAACAACACGTCATAAAACTGTTTGGTAGGACTGGGCACTAGGTTTGCTTTGACCACGAAGGCATAGACACAAATGAATACGTAGCACCCGTATCGACAAGAGTATAACCCACTATGGCTGAAATAAAAATGTTAACTAAAGTCACTGATGATTAGGAAGTATCGTCTGGCTCAATAAGGGCAAAAACCATCGGTGCCACCCTCGCAGGAGCCTTACTCAAATTATGGCAATCCTTAGCAAAATGCCCCAATTTTTTGCAATTGAAGCATCGATTCTGTCGCAGCTTCAGACAATCTCTAGACATGTAGCCGCCTCGTCACAGTCGAAACACCTCCCCAAGCCCACCCTGCACTCACCGGGGTGACTCATGTGGCACTTAGGGATAATGGTAACTACCCCGACCCCTGCGGCCGTTTGTTGCTCCCCTGGCTACTATAGCTGTCATTAGGCCTCTTCAGGCCCTTCTGCTGAGGTGACTCTTCCCCGCTCGATTGGGGCAACAGCTCTTAGAAAAATCTTAAGGGCTGCTCCTTAGGCAACTCTGTATAACTTGGCAACTTTGTCCTAGCCTGCTTAATGTCTAGAGCCTTCGCCACCACATCCTCGTAAGGCATCCCTCGCGTTCCAGCTATACGCATGCCCATGTATACATCAGGTTTTAGGCCTGCAGAAACTAGTGTACGTTGTTCTCATCTAGGCTCACCAAATGCCCTGTAAATTAGGACAGCGCCTCGAACTGTCTCACGTACTTAGCCACTGTGTTTGTCTGCCTCAACTGCGCAAACTCCACCATCTTACAAGTCCTGATAGCATGGCTGAAATACTTACCGAAACACACAGTCTTAAACTCCTCCCAGGTCATGACCCTCACATATCTCGTGGTTCCGACTGTATTCCACCATTGACAAGCTTCCTTGGCTAGATAGAATGCCCCAATGGTTACCCTATCATGGTCATCTACCTTGGCATAGTCCATCATACTCTCCATGCTCTGTATCCACTCCTCAGCATTGAGAGGATCCAGAGATGACCCGTCGAATACTGGGGCTCTGAGCTTGTGCAACCTGTCACCCCAACGATCTGCCAAAGTCTGGGCACTAGACTGGCCTTGGTCCTCCCTATTCATAAACCGCTCCAGTTGTTGAGACTGGCGGTTGACTAACTCTGTAAGTTGTCTAACAACGTCATCCATATTTCCTACGGTTCTACGTGTCTCTCTATCCATGAGGTTACTCCTGTAGACCACAACATCTAGTAAGTTTAAACGAAACTACAAGGGTTCTAAGAAATACTTACAGTTGGTGGAGCACTTCTATGCAACGAATGGTGGTATTAGGAGATCCATCGAACGATGTCGACCCCGTGGCCCTTACACTCGTCGCATACCCTCTTCCCACTTATTAACCGTCTCCTCTACGTTTTCCCCAAGCGATGTGAGAATTGTGACAGACACTCTTGCCTTCACAATCTCACGCCTCTTCCGAGGAGCCCGACATTCTCGTCGGCCACACTCCCACTTGGGTAAAAACTCAGATACCATAACTGTAATACCCCAAAAACCCACGCTGTATCCAGCTCACTCTGCTCTGTCACCACCTTTGCAGTGCCACCAAGTTGTCCCAGGACCCGGGTCGCCAATCGTACACTTACTCATCACCCCGATAAAATTCGTGTAAAATTTAAAACTTTTGTTGCTCGACTTAAAACGACATTTTGAAAATGTTTAAACTTGTCGTATCGGAAGACTCAATAAAAAAAATCAGTTTAAATAAAACTTTGCTTTTCAAATCATTATAAAAGGGGAGTATCGGTCGACACCTGTACACACCGGTCGATACCTTAATACTCTTTGTCTGCATCAGTTGAACCTCATGGTCGACACTTCGACAATAATCCCGAAGAGCGGTTGACACTTTGATACTCTCTGCCCGCACCGGTTGTAACACCCCATATTTTCACGATATTGATTTTGGGTTGTCGAGAGGATAAAGGGCTGGATTCGGGTCGGATTGGGGAGTGGAAATTTTGTAAGGTTAGGTGGAGATTTATTTCAAAGCTAATGGTGGGGAGAAAATTTTAGTAATCCGATCATAAGCGGATTGAATAACGGTTGGATTAAAAGATTAAAGCGTAAGGATAAAAAGGTAATTGTTTTATTTTATTTTTTTATATATATATAAAAAGAGGAGAGGATTTGGCAAAAACCCTGTCCGCCTTTTTCCTCTGTTATTTCTCACCTACCCACCATGGGCGAGCCTTCGGTTTCTCTCCTTCCCGCGTCATTTTCTGCCGGCGATTTGTTGTCGGTTCTCCTCCATTTCAACGATTCAAAGTAAGATCAAGTGGTTTATGGTTTAATATTGGTTTAGTGTTGGAGTTGAGGAGAAATGTGGTGGATAGAGAATTGGGGTTTTAGGGTTAGAGTGTTTATTGAGTAGAGTATCGGTTGTTGTGGGTTATTGAGGATAAATGTGACGGATGGGTGAGGAAGTTAGCAAATTTGAGTGAGAAAGTGAGAAGGTAGGATTTAAACGCTAATACGGTATTGGCTGTGAATTTGCGGCCTAGCTAGGGGCCCTCGTTTTAGTTCCCTTTTGGTGTGGTAAACTAGGTTATGAGTGTAGCGTTTACCCGCTGCAATCGTGTTATTCCTATAGCCGATCTAAAAGTTATGCGCATCAGAAGTTAGGTTGATGTTGGAGCCGGAATAGTTAAGTGAGCGATTTTAGTGAGTGCGCGAAGTGTGGTGCTATTATGGTGATTTTAGTGCGTAAGTAGAGTAGTGTAATAAGTTTTGACGTGAAGATAATTTTATAGTGGGTTGAACAGGTTTTGGGTGGGGCAAGCACCACGGAAAGCTAAGACACTAGGAATCACCGGTCGACACTTCTACACCAAGGAATGTCAGGTTCCGTGGGTTGATTGTGATGTTCGTATGTATTGTTTGACATGCATCATGTTTTTGAAACCCGAACAAAAAATGAATTTGTGCATGGATTTATGTGCGAGCGTGAAATGCGAGGTGTGGCGAGTACGACGGGTGTGTTGGTAGCTAGGCCTCGTTGCTAGAGAAATCGGGGCGGTGGCGACGTGCTAGGATGTAGTGTGGCGAGTGCGTCTAGCTTCACCCTATGATGGCTGTTGCGGTGTGCGTGTGGTGGTGTGCAACTATGGCCTCGTTGTTAGAGAAACTGGGACGATGGCGACGTGACAGGGGATGGTGTGGCGAGTACGTGCAGCCTCACCCTGGAATGGTTGCAATGCATAAAGTGACGTGTGGGTACGGATTGAGGGCCTCGTTGCTGAAGAAACTTTGACGATGGCGACGTGCCAAGGTGTGAGGTGGCGAGAGAGTCTAGCCTCACTATGGTGCAGCCATACCATGCGGCACGAGTTGTGACAACCTGAGCGAGAACGTAGAAACTGCAAGTGATAGAATTGCATTGTTGTTTTACGTTTCATATTACACTGCTTACTGAGTGTTAGGCTTATGTTGTGTGTTCCGTGGTGTAGGTGCAAAGATCCATGAAAGTGAGTTACAACAGCCTAGACAGGACGAGTAGTCGATTGGCGGCGTACTACCGTGTGCCGTCAGGTGGAGATCGTCAAGGCAAATCGACCCATGGGGCAAGGTAAGATGGGGTCCTTGATAGTGAATTTGGTGGAGTCTATGACGAGCGTATAGGTTTTGATGCATAGACGGGTTTGGGTGTCTGTAATCGGGATTGATGTATAGATGCATTTTTGAACTATTGGAAAGATTTTAAATGTATGAATCAGGTTCCAATCGGTAGTTTTAATTCGAGAAAGTTTTCGAGTCCGTTTTCTTTTGGAACAGCTATTATTTTTGGGTTGCTGCATTGAAGTGTCAACCGAAGTACATAGGTGTCGATCGGTCAGTGTAAATAGGAGAATAAGTGTTGATCGCGGGGCTCGACAGACGCGGACAGAGAGGAATTTGGTGTTGACCGGCGACCGCGAGTGTCGACCCGTTAGTGCAAATTCAGCAAGAGTGTCAACCGTGGGGGGTCGACCTGCGCGGGCAGAGAGTGTTAAAGTGTTGACCTTAGTAAGTAAGTATCGACCATTCGCCGAGCTGAACGTAGAAGTGTCGACCGGTGATTCCTAGTGTCGACCAATATGAAGACCCGAGGTGAACAAGGTGTCGACCAACATTCGCCAGTGTCGACCGATGAAAACCCGAGACGACTCAAGTGTCGACCATTTCTATGTTAAAATGCTGAAGTTTATTTAAACTGACTTTAAATTAGTTTTCCGCTGCGACTTTCTTAAATATTTTTGAGGGCGTCATTTTGAGTCAAAGAACCGAACGTTTTAAATTTTATATGAATTTTGTCAGGGTGAGAAGCGAGCGTACGGTTGGCGACCTGAGTTCGGGGATGACTTGGGGGCATCAAAGACGTGGTATCGGAGTAGTGAACGTACCGAATAGGGGTAGGTTTTTAGGGCATTACAGTTATGGTATAAGAGCCTTTACCCAACCAGAAGTATGGCCGACGAGAATGTGGAAGCTCTCGGTGGATGGGTGAGATTGTGAAGCCAAGAGGGTCTGTCCCAATTCCCACACCGCTTGGGGGAAAAGGTAGAGGGGACGGATAGTAGGTGGGGAGAGGGTATGTTACGAGTGTAGGAGCCACGGGGTCAACGCCGTTCGATGGATCTCCTAATATCACCAGCCGATGCATGGGAGTGCTCCACCGACTGTAAGTATTTCTTAGAGCCCTAGTAGTTTTGTTTTAGACTCATTAGATGTTGTGGTGTATAGGCTTAACGATATGGTTAGAGAGACGCGTAGAGTTGTAGGCGATATGCATGACGCCGTTAGATAGCTTACTGAGTTGGTCAACCGTCAGTCGCAGCAGCTGCAGTGGTTCATGAGTAGAGAGTACCAGGGCCGGTCTAGTGCACAGACTTAGACTTATCGTGGGGATGATAGGTTGCATAGGGTTAGACCCCAGTCTTCGACGGAGTATCTTCGGATCCACTCAGTGCTAAGGAGTGGATTCGAAGTATGGAAGATATGATGGATTACGCCAAAGTAGAGGAACAGGACAGGGTATCCAGTGCGGCATTCCACCTTGCCAGTGATGCCCGATTTTGGTGGGATTCAGTGAAGGCGACCACCGATGTGAAGTCCATGATATGGGAGTAATTTAAGACGACGTTCTATGGCAAGTATTTGAGCCACTCAGTCAGAAACCAGAAAATGGTGGAGTTTGCCAAGCTGAGGCAAACAGGTACAGTGGCTGATTATGTGAGGCAGTTCGAAGCGCTATCTCGGTTTGCTAGTCATCTGGTGAGCCTGAACGAGAACAAAGTGCACCAATTTGTACAGGGCCTGAAGCTGGACATATATATGGGTATGCGAATACCTGGAACTCGAGGGGTACCTTATGAGGAGGTGGTGGCAAAGGTGTTGGAAATTGATGAGGCTAGAACAAATTTTCCAAGTTACAGAGAGCTGCCTAGGGAACAGCCTAGTAGGTATTTCAAGGAAGTGTTACCACAGTCGACCGGAGAGCAGTTGTCTCAGCAAAAGGGCTTGAAGAGATCAAGTGACAGCTACAGCAGTCAGTGGAGCGACAAGCAGCCTCAAGGACACGAGCAATTTCCAGTATGCCCAAAATGCCAAAGGAGTCACCCAGGTGAGTGTAGTGGAGGTGCAGGCCGATGCTACAACTATGGCGAGGCAGGCCACATGTCCAGAGATTGTTAGAAGCAGCGACAGAATTTGTCCTTCAACAGCAACGAAGTGGGGCATTTTGCTAGAAGTTGCCCGAATTTGAGCAAGGCCCCAGCGAGAGTGGCGCTAAGAGTTTTCGCCCTCATTGAGTTGGATGATGCCGCCCAGCCATCGATGATTTCAGGTAGTATTCGTATTTCGGGCATGGTGGCTTTACCCTTGTCGATACGGGTGCTACTCACTCGTTTGTGTCCACTGCCTTTGTGGTCAAGGTAAATCTAGTGCACAGCTATTCTAGACAGTTCTATGATGTATTGTTGCCGTCGGGGGAGTGCCTATACTCAGATCAGGTGGTAAGGGGCGATATAGTGACAATGGGAGAAAATCAATTGTACACGGATCTGATCATACTCGACATGAAGGGATATGAGGCTATTTTTGGGATAGATTGGCTATCTAGACATTTTGCCACAATAGATTACAGGACCAGAGAGATCCACTTTTGGCTCCCGAGTGGAGAGCATTGCTCATTCAGAGCAGGAAAGGGTTTGAGTAGAATCTTAGCAATGTCGTTTATAAGAGCCCAACAGATGTTACGAGGTGGATGCATGTGCTTGTTGGCTAATGTCATGTACGTTCAGCTTCAGGGCAGGGCTCAACTCCAGTACATCCCCATCATGCAGGATTTTTCGAGGGCGTTTGTTGAGGATTTGCCAGGTCTGCCCCCCTGACAGTGAAATTAAGTTCGTTATTGACGTGTACCCTGGCGCTGAGCCGATGTGCAAGAATTCGTACAGGCTGGCGGCTACCGAGTTGAAAGAGTTAAGGACACAGTTAGAGGAGTTGACGGATAAGGGCTTTATATGCCTTAGTTTTTTACCGTGGCGAGTGCCGGTGCTTTTTGTTAAAAAGAACGACGGGTCTCTACGCATGTGTATTGACTATACGGAACTGAACAAGTTGACGGTGAAGAATAAATACCCGTCGCCAAGGATAGATGATCTGTTTGATCAATTTCAAGGGACACAAGTGTTCTCCAAAATTGATTTGAGATTTGGTTATTATCAGTTGAAGGTCAGGAAGCAAGATGTCTCGAAGACAGCTTTCCGGACGCGGTACGGACACTTTGAGTTTTTAGTGATGTCGTTTGGACTAACTAATGCCCTAGCTACCTTTATGGACTTGATGAACCGAGTCTTCAGGGAGCAACTGGATAGATTCGTGATAGTATTCATTGATAACATCCTGATATACCTAAGAGCAAAGAGGAGCATAGAGAGCATTTGAGGATCGTGCTGACGACTCTGGGGCAGCACCAACTATATGCTAAGTTCTCTAAGTGTGAATTTTGGTTGGATAGGATCACGTTTTTGGGGCATGTTATCTCTCGCGATGGTATTTCTGTGGACCCGGCGAAGATTCAATCTGTGAGGGAATGGCCGCAACCGACCAGTGCCAGTGAGATACACAGCTTTCTGAGGTTGGCAGGGTATTGTCGGAGGTTTATTGAGGGATTTTCCAAGATCGCAGCCCCTTTGACTCGAATGACCAGGAAGAACACGATATATAGCTGGTCCGATAAGTGCGAAAATAGTCTTCAGGCGTTGAAGCAGAGGTTGACTATAGCCCCTTTGCTAGTGTTACTAGTAGAGGGGGAGAAATTCAGCGTTTATTGCAACGCCTCCAGGGTAGGCTAGGGTTGCGTGCTGATGCAAAATGGAAGAGTGATCGCCTATGCTTGAAGGCAACGGAAGCCCTACGAGCACAATTATCCCACGCACGACTTAGCGTTAGCAGCGGTGATCTTCATACTTAAGATCTAGAGGCATTACTTATATGTACAACAATGCGAAGTCTTCTCGAACCATCAGAGTCTGAAATACATCTTCATGCAGAATGAGCTAAACTTGAGACAAAGGAGGTGGCTTGAGCTGGTTAAAGATTACGACCTGGAAATCAAGTATCATCCAGGAAAAGCAAACATGGTAGCAGACGCCTTGAGCCAAGTGTCGACTTCGATGTCTGCTATAGTTATAACATTGCCTACCGAGCTAAGGACTGAGGTACAACAGTTTGGCATGGAAATGGTCTCGCACTTGGCAGCCACGCTGTCGGCGATATCATTGAGGCTGACCATCCTAGACAGAATTAAGCGGGCCCAAGAGAATGACCCCGAGTGCAACAGACTAAAGGCGAGAATGGAAGCCAATGCTAACACTGAGCTCAGCTACTCGGATGATGGCATTCTGAGGTTTCGGGATAGGTGGTACGTCCCAAATAATGAGGAACTAAAGAGAGAAATTTTGTCCGAGTCTCACTCGTCTCCTTTCTCTGTGCATCCTGGAAGCACTAAGATGTACAGAGATTTGAATCAACATTATTGGTGGCCCAATATGAAGCGGGAGATAGCCAAGCACGTTGAGGCTTCCATGGTATGCCAGCAGGTAAAGGCAGAACATTACAGACCATCGAGAACGCTTTAGCCATTACCTATACCCAAGTGGAAGTGGGAGCGGGTCACTATGGATTTTGTGGTCAAACTGCCAAAGACTGCTAAGGGCCACGATGCAATTTGGGTGATTATGAACAGACTAACTAAGTCGTCTCACTTCTTACCGGTGAGGATGAACTACTCGATGGATCAGTTTGCTCAATTGTACGTGCAGAAGATAGTCAGACCGAGATTCCAGATTTACATTTAAGCTCTGGAGGAGTCTGCATAAGGTCATGGGCACCAAGTTAGAATTCAGCACGGCCTTCCACCCTCAGACCGACGGACAATCGGAGCGAACTATACAGACACTGGAAGATATGCACAGAGCCTTTATGTTGGAGTTCCAGGCGGCATAGAACAGGTTATTGTCGTTGGTAGAGTTCTCATATAATAACAGCTACCAGTCTATCATTGGTATGGCACCGTATGAAGCTTTGTATGGGAGAAAGTGCAAGTCACCGTTGTACTGGGACGAGGTTGGAGAAACATGATTTATAGGTCCAGAGATAATGCAGCAGACAGTCGACAAGATTTCTATTATAAAGAAGAGGGTCGAGGCAGCTCAAAGTCAGCATAACAGCTATGCTGATCAAAGGAGGCGAGAACTGAAGTTCGGCGTGGGTGACGAAGTATTCCTTAAAATCTCCCCGTTCAAAGGAGTTGTCAGGTTCGGGAAGCGAGGAAAGCTCAACCCTTGTTTTATCAGGCTGTTTCCTATTGTAGAAAGGATAGGGAAGATCGCCTACAAGTTTCAGCTGCCTTCCTCAATGGATGCTATACATAATGTCTTCCACGTATCCATGCTAAGGAAGTGAATACGCTATCCTTCTTAGGTGGTTACCCAGCAGGATATAGAGGTGCAGCCGACGTTGTCCTACGAGAAAAAGCCAGTGGCATACTAGGATCAGCTGTGAATGTGTTGCGGAACAAGAATATTTCCTTGGTCAAAGTCTTATGGCACAATCACAGTATGGAGGAGAACACTTGGAAAAGACGGCAGTACATGGAGTAACAATACCCAGAGTTATTCGGTACGTAAATTTTGGGGACAAAATTCTTTTAAAGAGGGGAGGATGTAACACCCTGTATTTTCACGGTACCAATTTTGGGTTGTCGGGAGGATAAATGGCGGGATTCGGGTCAGATTGGGGAGTGAAAAATTTGTAAGGTTAGGTGGGGAGAAAATTTTAGTAATCCGACCGGAAGTAGATTGAATAACGATTGGATTAAAAGATTATACCGTGAGGATAAAAAGGTAATTAGGATTCGGCAGAAACCCTCTCCCCCTTTTTCCTCTGTTATTTCTCCCCTACCCACCATGCGCGAGCCTTTGGTTTCTCTCCTTCCTGCATCGTTTTTCCCAGGCGATTTGTTGTGGTTTCTCCTCCATTTCAACGATTCAAGGTAAGCTCAAGTGGTTTATGGTTCAATGTTAGTTTAGCGTTAGAGTTGAGGAGAAATGTGGTTGATAGAGATTTGGGGTTTTAGGGTTATAGTGTTTATTGAGTGGAATATCGGTTGTTATGGGTTATTGAGGATAAATATGGCAGATGGGTGAAAAAGTTAGCAAATTTGAGTGAGGAAGCGAGAAGGTAGGATTTAAACGCTAATACAGTATTGGCTGTGAATTTGCGGCCTAGATAGGCACCCTAATTTTAGAACCCCTTTTGGTGTGGTAAACTAGGTTATGAGTGCAGCGTTTAGCTGCTGTAATCGTGTTATTCTGATAGCCGACACAAAAATTATGTGCGTCGGAAGTTATGTTGATGTTGGAGCTGGAATAGGTGAGTGAGCAATTTTAGTGAGTGCGCGAAGTGTGGTGCTATTATGGTAATTTTAGTGCGTAAGTATAGAAGTGTGATGATTTTTCACAGGA
>JAJTVC010000418.1:0-15804 GCA_022433055.1 Begonia peltatifolia | reverse complement strand
GGAGCCCGGGACGGTGGCGACGTGTCAGGGTGTAGGGTGGCGTTAGGTTCCTCCTTACCCTGGTGTGGCTACACTACGCGTCACAGATGTGACAACATGAGTGTGAGTGTAGAGACTGCATGTGATAGGATTGCATTGTCGGCTTTTACTTTCATATCGCATTACTTACTGAGCGTTAGACTTATGTTATGTGTTTTGTGGTGTAGGTGCTGACGATCTTGCTGGTGAGCCTCGAGAGCCTAGTCCTGAGGCATAGGATGGTTGGCGGCGTGCGACCGAAGCACCGAATGGCGGATTTTGTTAGGGCGACCCGACCCGTGGTAGTGGTAGGTGACGGTGAGATGCATTGGGTCGTTATTTTTTTGTCGGGTATTTATGCAGATAGAGGAGTTTGCATAGACGTCGGTTGTACAGGATTGTATAGAGTGGTTGTAGTGTTTTGGGGACGCGTATGTATGGTGATTTCTCTGGATGATGGATAGATAAATATTATCAGTTTTTGGTGAACTGTGTGTAGGGTTTTAAATTTTTGGGATAGCCAGTTTTTAGGCGTTACTCTGCCGAAATTTCGGGAGAGGGGTTGGGAGTCGAGAGGATATGGAATAGGTTGAGGTGTGTATAGTGAATGCTAGAGAAGTGTAGATGAGCGTGGGAGTGCGGCGTGATCGCAGATGCGCGGGGCACGCGGCCCTGTGGGTACTTACGGGTCGTGTGGCGCCGGGTGAGGGGGTGCGCGCGGACGTGCTGTACAGCGGCAGGGTGCGTGGGGCGCGCGGCGCTGTGAGCGTGCAGGAGACACAATGACGTTGAGTTGGCACGTGCGGCACCGCGAGGGTACGCGCGGGGTGTCGAAGTGGGGACGTGAGTGCGCGACACCGGAATGTGGGGTTCAAGGGGCGCGTTGGATTCTTTCCTATGATTTCGAGTCTTACCGTTTTAACTTAAACTATTTTAAATGGTTTTTTTTTCCGCTGCGTAGTTTTTATGTTGAGGATTTCGTGTTCCCTCTTCGGGACGCGAGTTGTTTTCGAATCGAGTCAAAAATTTTTCATACTCACAAATGTTCTTTTGAAAATGATTTGAAAACGAAAGGAATATTAAATTGAGTGAATTATGTCAAGTGTTAGTGTGTGTAGTGTGTAGATGCACTGTAGCGCACCGGGAACGCGGAGTTTCTCGGGGTGTTACATAAGTCACAACACATGGATCACTAAATGTAACTCTCACAAAATTATACAACCACTCACACAATCAAAAGCCGACTCATACTCATAAGTCTAAAGAGTTTAAAATTGATACTCATAAAGACGCACACAACCATGTAGTTCATTACTGGTATAATTCTCAATAAGTATATCACACATATCTCAAACCATCTACTTTAGAAGGATTAGGGAATCCCATAATATGTAACTGACGAAAAAAATTGGGTTTCAATGTTACCAGTCATATCTCTAGCAATACCTTTTGTAAGTAAAGATATTCACAGGATGCATGATTTTACCATATTCATTCTATGCATAAATTTAATGTATATTTATATTATTAATTCATGTAATATGAACCATGTGTATCTTGTTATTAATCATACTAATAATGCATGAAACTTGATTATTTCTTTACCTAAACTTTCTTTATTTATGCCCTAAAATATGTTTAAGGGAAGCATGGAATTGATTTTAAAAAATGGTTTAAAAGTGTGCCAAAAAATTTTAATTAATAGGGTGCAAGGGTCTTGTCTTCTATTGCAGATTCATAGTCCAGTGAAAATCTTGCACATTATTTTTCTGTCGATGTAGAAATCAGATCTTAAGAGCTCTTTTCATCAATTTCTCTTTCGAGCATCCGCCGTAGAACTTGAAAGCTGATTCCTGAGATGTTTTCTAATTTTTAAAATTCAGGCGTTTTTATCGGACCTATGTAGCCCACTCTACTCTTAAGTCATTTTACTTATATTTACACCTCCGGGTTTCCACATCGAACCTTGAAAGTCCAAATACGATGTGAAAGCTCCATTTTTCCCTTGATTTCAATATTTTTTTTCACACAATATTATCAAATATATCAATATTTCTTCCACAATCATACTAATTTCATTTCCATATCCAATCCAACAATTTTTTACCTAATTTCTCAATTTATAATAAGCAAATTAGATGAAATTCTAACTCTTTAAGGATTAGAATTACTCACCTCCCTTTTGAATCCTCCAAGCTAGGATTTCATCCACAATTTTTTATGCTCTTGAATCACCTTAAAGTCCTATATAACTTCTGTTTAGGTTTCTTCTTTAGCAACCATCTTTAGAAACCAACTCTTCTCTTTTATTTCTTCACAATTTCTCCCAATGGAGACTCAAAGCCCTCAAAATCCCCTAAACCGAGAAGATGGATTTATAAGAGGGCACGATTTACATAGTCCAAAGTTACACAAAGTTGAAGTGTGCTCCTTGTTTATTGATAGAGAAATTGTTGACAATGAAGATATCCAAGTAGTTCAAGACCATTCAAAGAGGTATGTGCTACATCCTAAATTGATATGCTTAATGGAATTAATTGGATTAAAGATTCTTTTGATTTTGGTATCGATTTGGTTCCTTGGCAAGCTATTTTTGACAAAACCATGAATTATTTAGCTATATTAGATGAATACTTGCTTAATAATCTCAAGAACTACTTACCAAGTTGTGGATATGTGGTTTTGAATGAAGCTAAGAAAGGAAGAGCCAAATGTTGGTTGCATGCAAATAAGGAGGAAGTAAGCACTCAATTTAACAGGTATGCCATGACACTTGAATTGAACATTAGTTGGCTTTAACATGTATGCAAAGTTATTAAGTTTGTTATTGTTTGGGAACTCATTCATGGGCCTACTCATTATGCATTAGAAATGAAAATTGAAAAAATATGGAATAAGTAATAGTCGAGTATGCACATTCAAGTTCACTTTTCACTAGTGCCTCTTTCGCTTTCTAATGAAGGTACCTTGCCATAAATATGTCAATTTGATGAGTCTCATGAATTTAGGTCAGCGTTATGTTATCCATCTGTGGCTACACTCAAGTGATTTTCTAAAATTTGTTTTCCTTGTAAATGGATAAAAGCTAATTGATGAAGCTTTTGGATTTTTTTTTAAATTTTATGCTCGAGTACATTAATGGTGGTTAAGTGAATTACAACTATATATTATTAATAAAGTACTTATTGCAACAAATTATGGTTAATTACCTCATTTTTCAAGAATGTGGGAAGAAGAATAGGAATGATTGGTTTAATGTAGTACGAAATTTAACCTTTCTTGATTTTGCTTGTTGGTTTGAATATTCTGGATTCAAAGTTGAGATGAGTGATTCTTTTATGCCTAATCACATATTCAAGATAGAGAAGCTATGTTGGCGAAATGGTGGTGCCTAACATTTATTGAATGGAGTGAATCAAATCAAGAGATGTGCAAGTGCAACATGGCTAATGATGGAATGCACCTTCCTAGTTTGTGTAACCCTATGTTGTTTCCATGCTTTCTTTTGAATGTGTCTAACTTGGACTTGTTTCAAGGCTATCCACTACATTTAGAGAAGAATATCCCTTGGTGTGTTTGGATTAAATTACAATGGTTTCATTAAGATGAATTAAGGGAAACTTTAGATTTGAGGTCAAATCTTCTTCAACCTTTAAAGGATTATGTGCAAAAGGATCCACTTCAAATATCTTTATCCAAAAGAATTTTTAACTTGTTTGTTCATGTTGTACGCCTCTCTTTTTTAGTTTTCATGAAGAAGAATAAGTAAGAAAAACAAAAGAAGGCTAACGATTGGAGCAACGGAGAAGGACACAGCTCCATGAAACCACAGATCAACTAACTTGCAACACCATTCAAGAGATCAACTTTGACCACACTCTCTTTGAAAACTTGAAGAAGGATGTAGTCCAAGAGGCATCAAAAGAAGCAAAGGATTCAGCCCATAGAGCTCCTAGCTTAGATCCTCAAACCAAGTTATCAACCAATTGAGCATTACCTCTTAGAAGGACATGGACTTTTTCATTCTATTTTATGCAACTTATTTTCATCTTTATTTAGAGTCTAAGAAATATGGTTTATTATATTTTTGTAAAATTGATGGCGGGTACTCTCTTAAGGGAAGAGAGAGACAAATGCTTTAAGGATGCCAACACTGTGATAGACTTTCCTCATTTGACCGAATACACTTCTACTCATTTTTGGAGGTTGTTTTTTTTATAATGTAGCCTTTAGGGAAAAACCTTAATTTTCTCTAAGGGTGCTATAAATACATCCTTGTGAACTGATGTAAAGTAGTCATTTTTTAATATAAAAATTGTATTTCAAATTTTCTTCAAACTTGGAGTTCATCTCTTCAAATGTCATGCCTCTTTTTTAATGAGTAATATTCATATAAGTTGTGTGAAGAGTAAATCCATTTTTTGTGAGTGTCGGTGGATTTGCTTTTACTACACCCTTCTACTCTTCTTCTTTAAAGAGCGTAAATACAATCAAGGTTGTAGAAACTCTCAACCCTAATCATTGAAGAATCATCTTTCGCTAAGTTCCACAAGTGTTGTTTTATTGCTGTTTCATTTTTATCCAATTAGTCAGAATTCCAACATCCATAATGCTTCAGCCCTCCATTTTTTAAGGCAATCATCCTCACATATTCTGCTTCAACCTACCTAAAAAATTACTTCAATTTGTTTCCAACTAGTGAATTATGTCTCTTCAAAGTTTACCTAATTTCTCGGCAGGAGTAATATTCGGATTTCCCAACACTGTCCATTATTTCAAGCATAACTTTCACTCCACCCCCAATTTTAGACCATATCTTATTCACTCCTTCCACAAGAAGTTGTACAAGTTTCAACTTCCAAGTCCAAGTAGAGATGATTGGTAGCTGTGCAAATTCATTGCTCTACTCGACCAAGTAGCCCTAGTCGAGCCAATTTGTGTCAAAAAATTGTCTCCATTTGGTGGCATGTCATTTTAAGTACTCATATGAATCAAAGTTATGAAATGAACCTCGTGGTTTTTTCTACTATTTTTATTATTAGCGTGCACAAACAGTCAGTCGATCTGATAGTAATACACATGGATCAGTTTACAAAAGTGTTTTTGCTCTAAGTGGTGACCTTGTTACAGTCAGGCGGGATTCGGAGACATTGATTGTTTCTGATTTCCCTGATGTTTTCCTCGATGATCTGCTTGGGTTGCCAAATTGAGTTTTCTATAAATTTAGTTCTTGGTACTGCTCCAATTTCAAATACCCAGTCCAACATGAATCGCTGAATTTAAAGAATTGAGGACTCAATCGGATGAATTGTTACAAAAAGGTTTTATTAGAAATAGTAAATCACCTTGGACTGCACTGATTTTATTAACAAAAAAGTAGGATGGATCGCTTTGGCGGTGTATCAATTGGAAATTAAAACATGTGACAATAAAAATTAGATACCCATGGTCAGGAATGGATGACCTATTTGATCAACTAAAAGGATGCAGGTCTTTTTGAAAATTGATTTGAGGTCTGGTTACCAGCAGATGAAAGTTCGTGAAGAGGGGAATAGATGACCTTCAGAACTCAATATGGACACTTTGAATTTCTAGTGCTTCTGGTTGGATTAACTAACTCGCTAATAACATTTATGGATTTAATGAATTGAGTTTTACGGCCATATCTCGACCCAATATGTGATAGTTTTCATCGAGGACATTCTGATATATTCTAAGACTCTTGCTAAACATACGAAGCTATTGAAGATTGTTTTATAGATGTTACATGAGCACCAATCATATGTAAAGCGAGAAAAAGTTTTTGGATGACTAAAGTTAAATGTTTAGTCCATGTTATTTCTCAAGATAGTATATCTGTGGAACCAACCAAGAACGTAGCTGTGTGAAATTGGAAGCCACCCCAAAACGTTACTCAAGTAAGAAGTTTCTTGGGTCTGACTTATTATTATCATTGATTTGTTGAAAATTTTTCTTCTATTGCAATGTAATTGACTCAATTGATAAGAAAAAATCTGAAATTTATTCGGAACGATAAATGTCAAATGACCTTTGATGAGCTTAAGCAGAGATTAACTTCTCCCCCAATTCTAACTGTGCCAAAATGAAAAATTATCTTATGTAGTATGTACCAATTGTAATACCTCCAAATTTTTACATTTTATGGATAAAGTTTTTGCATTTTTCGAGGTCAACTTGTTTGGTTTGGCTCGAATTGTTGTCATTCGTTGGCATTCAGGCACATGTATTTTCTTCGGTCAATCGGTCAAAGTGGTGATTATTCTGGTTTACTGAGTCTATCCATTTCATCTCGCTCGGGTGGACTGTCTTCTTTTAAAAATTTGTTTTCTTATTTCAATTTCTTCATCAGCCTCTGTGTCACTCATCCGGATGTTGGGTTTTCCATTGGGTAGGTTTGTGTGTTGATAGTCTATAGTTATACAAATTAAAAACCAATGCTGACGGCTCCTTAAGTCACTACAAAGCACACCTCGTCGCAAAGGGTTATCACTAGATTGAGGGGTTAGATTACTATGAGACGTTTAGTCCTGTCATAAAACATACAACAATTCGGGTGGTTTTGTCTTTCGCTCTATATTGACAATGGCAGTTGAGACAACTCGATATGAGCCACGCTTGCCTACATGGTGACTTATCTAAGGTTGTCTACATGGAGCAGCCTCCTGATTTTAAAATAGCCATCATCCGTCTCTTGTGTGTAGCCTACATAAGGCACTTTATTGCTTGAAATAGTCGCCTTGTGCTTGATATCACAAGCTCCAAATAGATTTTATCCATTTCAGTTTTTTAGTGTTCAAAACAGATTCTTCTATGTTCATTTACAAGGTAATTAACATTCATATGGTGATGCTAGTGTATGCTGACGATATTTTGTAAATAGAGAATAGTAATACTCAAGTTAGCAAACTTGTTTCATTTTTGGATACTTGCTTTGCACTTAAAGATCTTGGTCATCTGTAATATTTTTTAGGAATCATTGCTGCCTATTCCACTACATCTCTGTTTCTTAGTAGGTCGAAGTACATTTTTGAATTGTTATGTTGAGTAAATATGCAGGTCTCCAAGAATGAGGGTGTTCCGTTAGAAGAGCGATCTGTCTATCGCTAGTGCACTTCATTATTGCATGATAACCCACCCTGAGATTGCGTATGCAGTGAATAAGTTGTGTCAATTCATGCACAATCCAACGACTATTCACTGGCAAGTGTTAAAGTGAGTCTTTTGCTATTTATAGGGTATTGCTTCTTATTGTCTTCATTCTACTGCTTCAATTTCAAAGATGTTGCTAGGTATACAAATGTTGGTTGGGCATTGTCACTAGATGACAGACGTAGCACGAGTGGCTACTGCATCTACTTGGTCCTAACTTTGTTTCGTGGTCGTCATCTGAGCAAAAATCCGTCTCCCATTCTAGCATAGAGTTGGAATATCGCAATGTAGCAGATGAAGTTTATGAAATATCTTTGTGTAAGTCTTTGTTGTCTGAGCATGGTTTTCCTCCGACCACTGTTCCTTGTCTACTCTGTGATAATATCAGCGCCACATATTTGGCGTCTAACCTTATTTTACATTCCAAAACAAAAACATGTCGAACTTAATTTTCATTTTGTCAAAGAAAATGTGTCATCTAACCAATTAGTTGTCGCTACACACGTTCATGATCTCAACTTGTAGATGGTTTAACTAAACCATTTATACTTGCTTTGTTTCAATCATCCAGAAGTAAGCTTTGCGTCCGTCCTCCTTGAACTTGAGGGGAAATGTGATGTACACAAAATGTATGTTCTGTTATTTTGCATATCCTCTATGCATGATATATGTTATTCATTTTTCGATTGTCTCATGCATGTGACAGAGAGTTGTTTATAAATTATAAATCTGTTATTGTAATAATACATAGAAATTTTTCAAAATATCTCTATATCTATTTGTGATAATTAAGTACAATTAATGTAATAAATTATAAATAATTAATTATTATATTAATTATAAGAATTATTATTTGACAATTATTTTAATGTAGTAGAATAAATGTAATATTATTTTTAAAAATTATTATTTTTAGTGGGTCCCATTAATTTCAACCCAATTTGAATGCCCAGAAACGTGATTGGGCCTCAATAAACAGAGTCGTCAAACGAGGGAGAAACAAAGCTGAGGAAAATTCACAGATCTCACACCGTACAATTGCCGGCTGAACCAAGTAGACGGAAACGAAGAAGAAGAAGAAGTTCAAGAACGAGCTGAGATGTTGCCAACAGCTTCTAGAGGGCGCTCTTCGTCCTCTCGAGCTAATCCTATGTTGCTCCAGTATCTCCGTCGAATCATTAAGGTTCTCTCTGTATTCTTCTCCTAAGGATCTGATCGTGATGTATCCTTCACGATCTATCATCCGTTAATCCCTGCGTTTTACTAGTTTCATGAACGCAATCGTTTTTTTTTTGTACTGTTGTAATTTTCTTACAGCGATTTTGGATCGTTTATTTTCTCAATTCTCAGTTATGAAAAATGACTCTCTCCCGTTATTTTGAAATTGTAGCATATAAATGTAATACGAGAGACTCCTTATCTGGATACAGGCGCAAACATTCATACACCAGAGGCTAATAGTGATTGGACCCTAACTTCGCTGCTTTCCCGTGCTTAAAAGTTTTCTAAATTTATTGTGCTTATGGCATCTTATTTGCCTTTTCTAAGCTTTTCTCTTTCAGCATTTACTGATAATCGAGAATGTTAGGGAATAAAAAATTGACTCAGTTTCAACTCTGCGTTCGTCTATTCGTAGTTTAAGGCGATGCTTTTTGCTCCTATGTATTTATTTATTTTTCTTATGATTTGTAGTGGCAACAAATGGACGTTGAATATAGTTTCTGGCAAATGCTTCACCTGTGCACCTCACCTAAAGTAGTGTAAGCATTCGTCATCCTTGTTTGTCTGACGTGGTAGAGTTGTTTCGTATTTGGAGTCTTGTCCTTTAATGGGTTCAAGGTAGTAGCTTATTTTTATTTTCTTATGTCGTCAAAACTACAATGAAGATATTTTGCTGCTCTCTAATTATTGAAATTCTGCAATTTCATGTGGTCAACCAATGCAGCTACCAGCACACCAAGTATCACAAGCGTAAGCCAATCCTCCTATAAAGTGCCATATTTTCAGCTTGTATATAAAACTCCTTTTTTTTGTTAACTACTTTGAATGATGATATAAAATATAAAAATATGATGCTAACATGCGTAATGTTTTATTTTGTCAGAAACTAAGAACCAATGGGCTCGTGATGATCCTGCTTTTGTTGTGATCTGCAGCCTTCTTTTGATTGTTGCAACTTTGGCCTACTGTGTTGCGTAAGTTTCTCTGATATTTGTGTAGTTTTCAGGATCTTTGTGGAGTATTATATATTGTTATTTCATAAGCCAGTAGACTTAAATTTTCATCCCTGGTTGATTAAGCTCTTTCATAAAGTTCACAGATGAAACAGCATTCATCTTCCTTGCTAATTAAGCGCTTTCAATAAGTCCACTAATGAAGAAATTAATTTGCCTGTGTCACTAATACTTTCCTTGTTTGATTAATGGGAATTGTTTTATTGGATGACTGCCCAGTACTCTAATCTTAAGTTTAATGTCTTTTTCCTTTTTAATTTGTTCTTATGCTGATTATTATTGTTATTTTTTAATATTTCAGATATGACAACAGCGCGTCACATACCATTTTTGTAATTATTACAGTATTGCTCTTCCATTTTCTAATTCTTGGGGCACTTCTCGCCACATGTTGTTGGTAAGAGCCTATTCATCTACAAATGTTTGATAATCATCTTCTAGAGTTATTGTTATTAACTGTTTAGAGTTGTGCTGTGTTCAGGCCTGAATTGTTATATTATCTAGCGACTCTTCTATGAAGTTTTTTCTTGGTGGCTTCATTATGTTTACTCTGACCAGATGATTAGAGGGTTGTGTTCTGTATCAAGTGATAGAATTGATGTTGCCGAAGTGATTCTGTGCATGTTTGAATTTTCTATTGGTATGCAGTGTTTATCTAATTGCCGTAGGTGTAGACAGCCAATTTGAGTACTGGACCTGTAAATTTAAGAGAGGAGAAACTTTAGTGATGTTTGTTGCAAGTAATTTAGTTGGTCTATCACTAAATATCTGGGAGCCTTTTAATACTGTGGATGGGAATATGCATAACGGAAGTCAAAGGTGACCTTTGGAACATGGATCTACTTCCTGGAATATTTTGCATGGGATATTTTGCTTGCGAAGGGGAAGTCTGTGTAGAAAGATTTAACCTTATATTCTCTAAAAACCATTTTTGATGGGATAGAAAAACTTGATAATCTGTGTTTCATTGCACAGTGATGTTTTTGTTGTTCTATGTCGGGTTCACTGGTAGAACTTTTATTAATTATTAAAAAGAAGTTGCTGTCACAATTCTGGTTGAATCCCACCAGATAATCTTAGTCTCTTCTTTAAATTTTGTAATCCATAAGCTCATGTTGACAGGTTAAAATGTATATATAAAATTTGAAAAAATGTTCTATAAAACACTAAAAATGGTGGGTTATATTCTGATAGATTAGTGACATAACCATTAGCTGGTTGCTACAAAATAGTGATGACAAGCTATTCTGTGGTATACTTTGCCCTTTGTTTGAGTTCGAGGCGTTGGTTGCACCATGCAAAATGTTGGAGAATATTTAGTTGTGGTTAACTGTATCCATATAGTTACCATCACATTTTCAGCCTGCTGAAAAATGTTTTATTATATAGTCAGTGGCTAACAAACATAATTCTCTACATTCCTGCAACAATCATTCTTTTAGTGTCTGGATTGCCCTATTAATGTTCTCTCGTGATGACTCATGATGTCATTTGGTGGAAGTATTGATTTTAGAGTCGGGTTATTTGTAAAATGAACTTGGCTCTTGCTTTTTAATTATCTCCACTATATCTGTGCTGCCGTACCATTTTATTAGAATCCAATCATTCACTTATAAGATGCTATTCATGAGAATTATGAATAGATCTTCCTACCTAAAATGGTTCAAGATTTTGGAATTGGTAGGAACTATTTAAAAAAACTATTCTGCAAGTACACTAATTTTAATTGTTTTTTGCAATTGTACTTGCAGGGTATTGACTAATGCTTATCTTCGGGAAGAGGCACCAAACAGTCATGTAGTTGAACAGCGGGTTGAATGGTAAATGGGATAAGCATATTTATATACTTTTCTGTATATTGGCCAGTTTTACTTCTTACATGCGTGCGATCTATCTTTTCTTTTTGTGTATTCAATCAATTGACATTTGCTGACGTTTTATTTCATTCGTGCTTGAAGGCTCTATGCATTTGACGTGCATTGCAACTCTTTCTTCCCACTGTTTGTTTTGCTTTATGGTAATTACTAAAGCAACTGGGTAATACTTGATGATTATGCTTTTGACGTTGATCTAATAAGCATCTTGATCTTATGACAGTGATTCATTACTTTGTATCGCCACTGTTGGTAGCTCATGGCTTCTTTCCAGTGTTGCTGTCGAATTTGCTTTTCATGGTGGCTTCCTCATATTATCACTATCTCAACTTCTTAGGCTATGACGGTGAGTGTAGAATTCTCTTTCTAGTAATATCACATTCCTACAATCTGCAGCTTTTATATTTTGTCTGGAATCATCTTGTGTGTTTTTCAATAAAAATTTCAGTGGTTAGTGTTATTCTCATAAACTGTAGTCTGAAACAAAATTGTGCAATCCGTCCTTCATATAAATGAACTCAGTTGCCTATTTGTAGCTTTGGATTCAAACTATGAGAACATAGATTCGAAAAACGTCAGTGTTCATGTTAACTATTCACCTCTTCTTGGGAAGTAGGTCGTCATATGGTTTTCCCCTAATAAGCAACATCATTAAAAATGTTTATTTCGTGTGTTGCTGCAGTGCTACCATTTCTCGAGAAAACAACTTTTTTCCTCTATCCAATTGGAGTTGTCATTGTTCTTTCTCCAATCTGTAAGTCATTTAGCCAACACTCTCTCTCATTCCTTGTATTGATAGGCAGCTCAGTATCATTTCCATATTGTCCAATGCAGTTATTCTCAGTGGATTCAATCCTTCAAGATATTTTATGAATATGTATTTTAGCCAGCTGCTATGATTCATTGGGGATACGAATTGTTCTAGTTGTTATGATTGAGATGGTCATTTCTAGTACACACTGCATCAACGTGAGCAGCCATTGACAGCGCCATTTTTGCTGACATGTTGAAGGTCCATATAGCTGGGAGAGAGGATTTGGAGCTTGTTTTAGCCTTTTTTTCTGCTAATTTTTATTTTGTTTTTACAAGTGGGACTTAGGAAAATACTACACGTTGCTGAAAGTTAAAAAACTCCAGCGCTGAGAATTTTATGTGTCTGTCTCTAATGTTACGATTTGTACATTACAATAGAAAATCTAAGGCCCTCTATGGTTTTTCCGAACAAGGAGGATTATTTGCTCCATTATAGACGGTATAGTGGCATGCAAAGATTATTTTCTGTCACATACCTCGTTTTTAGGACCGTTTAGAAAATAATATGTTTTGGTCGCGGACTTTACCCGAAGGATGATGAGAACACAAATTCGAGATCGAAAAGTACACTTGATGGGAAGACATTGAACTAAAAGTTTGAGATTTTTCTTTTATTGCTGCTGAAATTTCTCTTTATATATTGATAATACTTTGATCAGCCAAAACAGCACTTGCTCTTTTTCAAGTGACAGTAACTACTCACTATATTATTACCAATACACTAATTGGCATAATAACTCTTCAAAAGGTTCTTCTACGTTAAAGGTCAAAGCCTTTTTTATTGCACAAACCACAATTTTTAATTGATGTTCCTAAGAATATAACTAGAATCATCCCTTAAGAATGTAGCTGATTTCTATTTGTATCTGTTGTGCGTTCAAAATTATGATTTTTTCTACAAGTATGTATGTAGTGGCATTTGGAACTGTACGTATATAGTATTTTTGACAGGTTTTGTTCGTTTTATATTTACTCTAATCTATAAATTTAATGATTATGTGGTAGACTTATATACTTAATAACAATTGTATATTGATTATCAAAAGGTTGAGCCATCAAAGCAATCAAACAAGATTTCAAATGATTGGACTGAATTGTGAGACTTTAATGTGTAGAAATAAATTAGTTAAGTTTCACTTTGATAATGAGCTGAATTTAAATCTAACCCGAGAGATACAAATTCAGAGTTATGGTTCCAAGACAAACGACGAGTCATCTTTTATTCTGCCGGTTTCTAATATGCTCAATGAATACAAAGTGCAATTTGTCTCTAAAAAAAGTCGCTTTTAACTTAAAAGATCACAACTAAGTTAAAGACGAATTTTGAAATCAAATCCAACAATAGTTTCTTAAAACTATTTTGTAAAGATGATTTGATGGGTTCAAATATATTTTATAATTGTTTTGTCGTGATGAAATAAAACTGTAATCAGGTTTTACGGGAAATAAAGTTTACATATTAACTCTAACAAGTTCCACATAGGACTCTTTCTAGAACTTGATTTCTTCGTAGTTTTTATTGTCTTTTTCACTCGTTAAGATTTTTCAAGTCAAATTTTATTTTTTTTTAATTTTTAATTTTTCTTATTCATGTTTAATTATAACAATCTTAGAGTAAATGAGCATTGAGTTTCTTCTTTGCCGCTTTCCATAGTTATTGCATATATTGTCGAGTCCCAATCTCCACAAATTCTACGCATCTAAAAATTATTGCACTAGTTATAGCCTTATGAATCATTATTCCCCACATTTTCAAAATCTCAGTTACATTTTTCGTTGTTAAGTAAAAACATCACTTTGAAGCGAGCGTAGAAACTCAAATCTAGTTTTTCTTACGCGATATATGAGATAAATTCGCATACCTAAATCATGTGAGTGACTTGAGGCAAATACTGTTGGCGGAGATGGAGACTTTAAGATAATAGTAGTTAATTTTAAATTTCATTTTGAAAAAAAAAAGTGAAAGAAGAGGCGGAAAGCAAAGCTTAGGATACAATGTTTGAATTAGACCCTTTGACATGCTCCCCTTTCTTCTCCCACTTTTTTCTCTTGTTTGATTTTCTCTGCAAACAAACACATTTCTTTCTATTCTTTTTGATATTTTTACGTGGCAACTCATCTTGTAATAGTGAAAATGGCTTCGGATCCAATCAATATCAGGAGAATTATTCAATCTCACGTTACTTGTAAAATTATATAATCTTATTGCATGAGGTACATTTTCAATTCGTACAACAAGTGAAATTCAAGTACTATAATTTATTGAGAAGTATTCTTGTTTCTTATCAATAAAATCTTCTACGTATTGAGTCGATATCTGCACAAATTTAATCACGGCTCTTGTTCCAAATATGTCTTGTTATTTTATGGAGAGAATAACATTTATATATTGATATTTTTTATATTTTTCAAATAACGTGAGATTGTATAACTCTTTTGATATTGATTGGTTATGAAGCCATTGTTACATTCTTAAACTAAACAAAATCATCTGAACTATTGTGTGTAAGGCCACCTAAAACTTTCTTTTTGTGCTCGTCACTATCTTTGATTCCATCTCAAGCAGACACTCTAGACCTAAATCTCATTCTTGTTCACAAGGTTCTCTTTTATGCACGAAGAAACCTATAACTTGATGGCATTTTAGTGACCCTTGCGTTTTTAATAATGATTTACTAATACCCAATGATTAAAGTTACGTCAATTAACATATAATAAAATAATCATATGTTTTAATTTTGTTGCGCCACCTGATCATGGGAGAGACCAAGACTGTCTTCCATGTCGAAAGCACTACACAAGTTGGACACCAAATAAGATCTCTGCCTCTCATTTTGAGTCTTCATTCATTGCTTCCATTCTTCACAAAACCTGCTCGCTCCTAAGCCTATTACATAAAAAAAAAGTCATCTGCATTAAGGGCTGCGACGCCTCTCCTCCATCAATCACCTGCCTCCACCTTACATTCACATTCTCCGAATACTCTCTCTCTCTCTCTCTCTCTCTCTCTCTCTCTCTCTCTCTCTTCCCGAAACCCTATAAATACAACTCTGCTTGAGCAATATAAAATGTGCAGCTTCAGGTTCCAAATTAGAAGTTATTAAAAAGAAATCTTTTTTGAAATGGAGAAAGGAAATGGGCGACTCCCTTTCTATGTCATCGTCTTTCTTCTCCTCTCTCAGCTCTTATTAAGCTCCATGCATTGTGGCAGGGAAGCTCGGCCGTTGACGAGCTCAAAAAAACTCACAGATCATAAAGGTGTCCACAATGAGGTCCAGGGGTTGTTTACGGCAGAGCAGAAGAAGAGCTCAGGACCAAGCCCAGGGGTGGGACACAAACCGAAAGCAGCTGAGACTAAGCCATGAAAGAGAGGAGTGATTATTAGTCAAACTTCATGGATTTCAACAGTATAATCTCTTAATTTTCTGCTCTTAATAATTGATAATCTGTCTCCTAAGTTCAAATATGTGTAGAAATAATGTGAGTTTAACACACATGTTGATTGCATGTATCAATCACTATGGTTCATATATATCTTATGCCTATTTTTTTTTGAGGAATAAATACTAATATTTACTCGAAAAATTTTAGCACTAAAATGAGGGAGAACAAAAAAATTTGCTATATTAAATTTAAATAGAACATCTAAATCTAAAAATTCACTCCTAGGAATAAGTCTTCTGTATTCACTTTAT
>JAJTVC010000409.1:0-12824 GCA_022433055.1 Begonia peltatifolia | reverse complement strand
GATGCACTGTAGCGCACCGGGAACGTGTGGGTTTTCGGGGTGTTACACATTAAGGCAGAAATTGCGCGTGTTCGCACACGTTTGCTATTTCCTTCTTTAGTCGATTTCTTCCATTTTTGAGACCAGAAACCCTAGTTTTCCTTGAGGGCTATTTAAGATTCATTTTCAATATTGGAAGACACTTTTGATCAATTGAATTTTCATTGAAGTTTCATAATAATTTGGAGTTATCTTTAAACCATTCTCGGAGTGTTATTTTTTAGTATTGGTACATTTATTGCCCACCAAGTTTCAAGCACTTGGACATCTCTTACATACACCATTTTCTTCATCCTTTTTCAAGGTTGAATCTATAGAAAAGTGGTGGAAAGCATTGTCCATTTACTGAAGTATTCTTTCCTTTTTGAATGAGTCAGTATCCAAGGGTGCTATAAGTTGCCTTTCAGACAATTTATTGATTTTCACAAATATCTCACTCATTTCATTGAATTTTTACTTGAAAATTTCAAGGTTTACTCTTCACCCAATAGGTTAGTATCCATTAAAATTTCAATCAATTTGGATCTATTTTCTAACATATATACATTTTAGAATTGGGGTGTTCTTCGTCTATAACCGAGAGCGCCGAACCTTGTTATTTGATTTGTTTATACATACAATTTGTAAGTTGTGTGCTTTGCATCAACTAATCCATCTAATGTTTAAGAAGTAGTGAATCCGTGACACATCATCCTTTTGAGGTTGAAAAGTATTTAACCTCAAATCTAAAAGTCTTCCTTAATCCACCCTCAAGAAACACTTGCAACTTAATCCCAAAATTTAAAGGAGGGTTCTCTTCAAAACGATCAAGTTCTATTGAAAAAAATGATCCCACTTCATAGAGCCTATGTCTTATGATGTTCTTTTCAAAACGTGTATTATCTACAAAATGTCTAGTATCCGACAACCACTTAGGGTGCTCAATCTTACTTTTATCCACAAACATAAAATGTTAATGATAAATCACCTTCAAAATAAGTGCACGGCTATCAACTTGATTCACAAAGTGATTAACTACCATTAAAAATAATTAGTAACTCCTCATGACACCCAAAAGCTAGCTCAAGGATCTAGGTTTTGTTCAACATTTTGTACAAGTCTAGGAGGCACTCCACTTTTTAATATGGGACCATATCATCCCCATCCACCATAACAATCTGACTACCTCGGTCTGCATTTCGTCGAACCGCCAAATGGGACATTCATCGTACGCATCATGGAAGTACAAGTTCCAAGCTTTGATACCAAATGATAAGGAAATAAAACCCTTACTACACTCAAAAGCTAGCTTAAGGGTGTAGATTTGATTCAGCCTTATCCACAAGTCTAGGAGGCACTCCATTTTTCGATGTGGGACATATCATCTCTCCTCCTCATTAGAGGATCCCCAACATCAAATATTGAAGCTTAATGTTCAGCAATGATTCAAAATAAAAATACAAACATAAGCTAAATTAAAGTGCTAACATTTTCTCAAAAAGAGGGTGGAACTCGGATTGGTTTTGAGCTTAGAAAAGTCACTTTGTAATTGGGCTAGTTAGCCAAGCAAACAACATCCAAATTCAACGATTCAACTAGAAATTATGAGATGTCAGGTACAATCTTCATAAAGCTTATTTTTCCAAAACAAATAAGTAAGGCTTCTCAATATTGTAAATACTCCTCAAAGGTCAGTGTGAAGGCAGATTTTTGAAAAATCGAATAATCTATCGACATATGCTTGATCTTCCATTCATGCCTTAACAAAATAATGTCCACCAAGCTTTGTCCATATGATTTCATGTCTTTGATGGCTTCATCATACGATCTTCATACAAAATATAAACTTGAAAGTATATTAGAAAAATTCCATTGAATGTTTGAGAAGTGACACATCCGTGGCACATCATCCTCCATGTGCTGGAAAGGATTTGATCCACTCCCACCAAGGAAGACTCTTTTCATATAGGTTAGGAGAAATCCCAAAAAACTCTAAGTTTTACTTGTCCACAAGAAAACTCGAAAAAGAATTAAGCACCAACAAAGCAGTGATATGCAAATAGTTCATGCCTCATTCACTCTGGGCGTCCTCTTCCAAATTAGTCTCGTGTTCCTAAACTTTAATCACAAAGCATGTAGATATCATTGGGACTAAAAAGTAACCATTTATCATGGCATATAGTTGTAGTCCCATTATCCACCAACAATGCCCTTGATATAACTTCAAAAATCAGGTTGGTTTGATACCATCATTTAGCAAACAAAAATCCATGCTAATGGTGAAATGATCATAAAAGGAAATATCATTCTCAACTTTGAATTCAATATGTCCAAGCCAATGAGCAAAGTCCAAGATAGCCAAATTTCATGCTAAGTTATACAAGTCGAAAACAATCTTGAAAGGTAAAAGGTATCTTCCGAATCAGGTGACAAAGAGCATACGGTATGCATACAACCAACATAGGACATTAGAATCAACAATCATAATCCAATTAACATAATCTTCTACATGATAGTACACAAGCATCATACTAGTGCTAAGGAAAGTAAAAGTGGAATTGGATAAAACCGAATATTCTTCATTCTTGACCCAATTTACATCCTCAGAAGTTCAATAGCTGTAATTAGGCTAAAAAGAATCCAGTAGATCGCATTGTAAAAACCCATAAATAAACTTGAAGCCAAAAACCGTAGGGATTTCATGAGATAAGAAAAAAAAATTGATTAGTGAAAGAGGATAATAGTATAAACCCACCTTGGATTCGATCCAAGCACGAGAAATGCAGCTCGAGATTTAAGATTGTAAGGCCACCACTCTTTCTCTCTCTCTCTCCCTCTTCTGGGTTTTTGCTTATGCCAGACTTCCACTAGTCTCCTTCCTCTTAACAGTCTCCATCTTAACACACTTTTACGTAATAACTTGTAAATAAAAATTGAATTTTTATTCAAATTTTTAGTAGATGGGAGAAAAGCACTTACGAGACAGAATGGGACAGTGGGACAGTGGGATAGTGAAACAAGACAAAGGAATAAAAAAGGGGTGTTACTTCTGATAAAAGCTTTCATAAGTGGACACGCTGTGATAGTATTATCACTTCGTGGATTTTGAATTCCATATCACAAGAGATAGCGGACAGTTTGCTCTATTTGGAATCTGCACTATCAGTTTGGAATGACCTATTTGAGAGATTTCATTATAACAATGGTCCAAGAATGTATCAAATTTATCAATCTCTTTTAGGATTATCTAAACAGGCTATGGATGTTACTTCTTATAACACAAAGTTAAAGACTCTTTGGGATGAATTGCAAAATTTTCAGCCATTTGGGATGAATTGCAAGATTTTCGGCCAATTCAAAATTGCCATCGTGAGGTATTCAACCAATTCTTACCTATTATATACAAGAACATGTTTTAAAATTTTTAATTGGTCTAAATGAATCATAAACACAAATTCATACTCATATGTTAATGCTAGAACCTTTGCCTCCTATCAGCAAAGTTCTTTCCTTGTAGTTCAAGAACAACGTAAAAAATCTATTGGTTTTTCTTTAGCTATGAATGATATGTGGTTATGAATTCTTCTATCAAGAATAATTCATCTTTTCAAGCCAAACCAAGAACGGATAGACCATTCTTTACACATTGCAAGATGAAAGGACATATGGTTAAAAAATGTTATAATATTCATTGAAATCCACTCAGATCTAAACCTAAAACCAAAGTTGTTTCAGTAAACCAGATTGAAGGCTCTGCTTCACAACTTTCTTCTAAGTATTCTTCTTCAACAAATGGCTTAAATACAAACAAATGTCAGCAATTGATTGCCTTCCTTAGTGTTCAACTTCAAAATAGTACATCCTCTTCGATTGGGAATTTAATTGTTGATCCATCTATGAACTCCTTTCTCCTTGATGATATGCCCCATATAGTCGTCACTCAATTCCAAACCAAGGCTCAAACATTATCAAACCTATTCACTAATAAGCTTCATTCTTTTATAAGTATTGATGACTTTGAGGATCTCTTTAAAGACTTGGATTTGGAACCGAGCTTAAAATACATGGATCAACCTTTACATATGCTCACTTGTGACACGATTCCACCTCGAATGAGTCGTGTTTTAGCCACAAACGAAACAGAAAAATAAAATATAAGCAGAAAACCGAATGTTGTCCAATGAGTAACCTTTTGGGCCCTCAGCATAATAATCTTCCAAAGAAAGACGGCAGCAAACGGGACCGGTTTCTGGCCACTCTCTTCGTGTATCCTTCTCTGGAAAAGAGAGGGAAAACGAGTGGAACGATGGCTATTCAAACAACCTCGGGCTTGAAAGCTCAAGGAGAGGAACTCCTTCTCGGTTCTTGACCGAACCGAGCCTTAGCGTTCACTAAGCTTCAACTAATTCGGCTGAACACAAAAGGACTATTTCTCATATATTCAACAACCTTTACACACACCAATAGCCATGTATTTATAGACCTAGGGTGGCTGAAGGTTAGAATGGGCTTGGTCTTCGAAATGGGCCACATGGTTTGCCATTCTTAGTCCATTTGCACACCAGATCACTCTTCAAGCTTTGGCCTATTTGTTGCATCAGTGGGCTGCTAAACTCCGGCCCCATTGTTGCTTCTAACCACCATCTAACGTAATACACAACTAATCCTAATGCCTAAGGATGCATGCAATTATAAAACATTATAGGAAGGCGAATGTTTGCCAACAAAAACATAAGGCGAATGTTTGCCGAATAAAATTCAATTACAAATTAATTAATTCCGAGGGAGACAAATCTCTTCTTCATGTGTTTCCACCTTTAGCTTCCATGATAGCAAGTGCAAGGGTTGATCCTTGTCATTTGTGCTCGGGTCCCATTCTAAATCCGCGAAGAGGCATTCGACACGTGTAATTCCTGCAAAAGAATTGAAGCTATTAGTTAATAAGTTGGATAAAGTTCGTGCCTTGGTTTATGATCGAGTGACGGCCCTCTGGGGCACATCATCCTCCCCAGGTGATTGAGGATTTGACCTCAAATCTGTTAATAGGGTCACTTCGATGTCATCATCGTCTCCTTTGTATGGTGAGTGATCATTGACATTAAAGGTGGAGGAAATTCCGTAGTCGCCGAGTAGCTCTATCTTATAGGCGTTATTGTTGATTCTTTCTAAGACCTTGAATGGTCCTTCTGCTCTTGGCATCAACTTTGATTTCCTTTTAGCACGGAACCTTTCTTTCCTCAGGTGCAACTAAACTAAATCTCCTTCATTAAAGATAACTTCGCGTTGTCCTTTATTAGCGTGTTTTGCGACCTTGTTGTTGCTCTTCCCGATGGCTCTGTGTACAGTCTCATGCAATTCCTTAATTTGTTCCGCCTTGTCCGCTCCTGATGGATTAGCTAAGTCTGTATAAGGTAATGGGACAAGATCTAACGGTGTGTATGGATTAAACTCATAGGCAACCTCAAAAGGCGATTGCTGAGTAGTGGAATGAAGGGTGCGGTTGTAGGCAAACTCCAAGCCTGGGAGTACTATATCCCAGTTAGACAGTTTCTTACCTACAACGGTGCGTAAGAGGGTACCTAGAGTCCTGTTGATGACTTCTGTTTGACCATCAGTTTGGGGATGAAAGGATGTGCTGAAACACAACCTAGTCCCCAACTTTTTCCACAAAGTGGTCCAAAAGGCGCTCAGAAATTTAGTGTCTCTGTCCGACACGATAGAACGCGGTATACCATATAGGCGAACGATCTTTTTAAAATAGAGGTTAGCTATTAAGGCCGAGTCATCGGTCGTGGCACATGGAAGGAAATGTGCCATCTTGAAGAACCGATCCACGACCACCATTATAGAATCCTTATTTTGGGCGGTCCGTGGTAGTCCTAAAACGAATTCCATACTAACCTCTACCCAAGGGTGTGATGGGAAGGGTAAGGGTATGTATAAACCTTGAGGCAGAACTTTACTCTTAGCCTTCTTGCAAATCACACATGTCTCCACCATGCGATGCACATCTTTCATTATGCAAGGTCAATAGAAGTGTTCTTTAAGCGATTCTAGGGTCTTTTTCTCACCGAAGTGACTTGCTAGGCCTCCGCAATGAGCTTCTTTTACTAGGCATCGTCTTAAACTACCTTGGAGAATACACAACTTTCCCGCTTTAAGTATAGCCATCCATGAGGCGATATTCGCCTTCGGCCTTGTCCATACACTTGATGTAATAAGGGCCAAAATTAGGGTCGATTTCATAGGTCTCCTTAATCAATTCAAAGCCAAAGAACCTAACCTTTAATTCGGTGAATAGAATGCGCTTTCTAGATAGGGCATCGGCCACGACGTTATTCTCTCCTTTCAAATACTTAAGGGTGTAAGGAAACCTTTCTAAGAACTCCACCCACTTGGCATGTCTTTTGTTGAGTTTGTGCTGACTCTTGATATGTCTTAGGGCCTGGTGATCAGTGTTGATAACAAATTCTCGAGGTAAGAGGTAATGCTGCCAATGTTCTAAAGCAAGTATAACTGCGTAGAACTCTTTGTTGTAGGTGGAATAATTTAGTATAGGTCCTTTCAACTTTTCACTAAAGTATGCCACGGGTTTGCCATCTTGCATAAGCACTGCTCCTGTGCCGACTCTAGATGTATCGCTTTTGACCTCAAAGGCCTTGTTGAAATCTGGAAGGGCAAGTACAGGGGAATGACATAATCTGTTTTTAATAAGATCAAAGCTCTTTTGGCACGCTAGGGTCCAAGAGAACTCTTTCCCTTTCTTAGTGCAATCGGTAAGCGGGGTAACTATCGAACTGAAGTCTTTAATGAATCTTCAATAAAACAAGGTGAGCCCATGAAAGCTACGTATTTCTGTGATGGAATTCGGTATAGGCCAATCCTTGATGGCGTTGATCTTTTCCACTTCCGCTTCCATCCCGTCTTTTGAGATGACAAATCCTAGAAAGTACACCTTGTCCTGTGCGAATGAGCACTTCCCTAAGTTACCAAATAGTTTAGCCTTTCTAAGGGTCTGGAAGAGGGAGTTAAGGTAGGAGAGGTGTTGAGTGAGATCGACGCTATACACTAAGATGTCATCGAAGTATACCACGATAAACTTTCCTAAGTACTCTTTAAGCACATGGTGCATGAGTCTCATGAACGTACTTGGGGCGTTAGATAAACCAAAAGGCATCCCCATCCATTCAAATAATCCATATTTTATCTTAAAAGTTGTCTTCCACTTGTCGCCTTCTCTTATCCTGATCTGATGGTAGCCGCCTTTAAGATCTATTTTAGAGAAAATGGAGGCTCCATTGAGCCCATCCAACATGTCCTCGAGCCTGGGGATGAGAAATCTCTACTTGACAGTAATTTCGTTAACGGCTCGGCTATCGACACACATCCTCATGGTGCCGTCTTTCTTAGGAACTAATAAGGAGGGTACTGCACAGGGATTCATGGACTCTCTAATGTAACCTTTATTCAAAAGTTCTTGTACTTGGTCCTGCAACTTCTTGGTTTCTTCGGGGTTCATTCGGTATGTTGGTTTATTAGGCAGTACGGCTCCGGGTAGGAGATCAATTTGGTGTTCAATGCCACGCAAGGGTGGTAGACCTTGGGGCAAGTCTTCTGGCAACACATCTTGGAACTGGTTAAGTAAAGTTTTAACGGCTTGAGGAATAACTCCTAGTTCCATAATTCTATCTCGAAAAAGTACCAAAATCAGGGGATCCCCTTATGCACAGACGTCTCTATCTCTTTCTTAGTCATGAATAAAGTAGCCTTATCTTTGGCTTCCTTTCTTGCAGCGTCATCTCTAGATATTTGTTCGGGGGTCATGGGAGCAAACTTAAAGGTCTTTCCTTTAAACTTAAGGGAATAGTAGTTAGTGTAGCCATCGTGGTTTATCCGTCGGTCAAACTGCCAGGGTTGGCCTAGGAGTAAATGACTTGCACTCATAGGCACAACATCGCAGAGAACCGTGTCCTTGTACTTTCCGAGGGCAAATTCAATTTTCACTTGCTTGGTAACCTTGACATCATCTCTATCATCTAGCCAACGTAACTATTAGGGGTGGGGGTGAGTGTTGGTCTCTAGGCCTAACTTGATTACTAACTCTGTGGAGGCTACGTTAGCACAACTGCCTCCGTCTATAATCAGGGAACATAACTTATCCTTGATGAAACACCTGCTATGGAAGATGTTCTCGCACTGACAGTCTTCTCCAGAATTCTTAGTGACGAGAACACGTCTTCTTACCATAAGCATGGGTCCTTCAGGGGTGTGGAAAACTTCCTCTTGGGAGTCACTGTCCTCTTCATCTTCTTTTATACCTTCTCACTCGTCTTCGCTCGTAAACTCTCCAGTGTCCTCCTGGAGGATCATCACTCGTCTATTAGGACACTGAGCCATGAAATGACCCAAGCCATGACACTTAAAGCATTTAAGGTCTCGCGATCTAGGGAAATTGGCACTCTCTACTAAGGTCTTGTTGCTTGATTCTTTGGGTGGCCAACTATGTGTAAACGGTTTATTTCCCTCAGCTTTGGTGAAAGTTTTGTTTGGTTCTGGTTGTGGAGGGGTGATCTTAGGAGTAGTCTTGAGCGAAAATTTCTGGGTGAAACTAGCTTTTCTCTTCCTACTAAGTTGTCGCTCTACTTTCATAGCCATTTGTACCACCGCGTCAGGGGATTCTAGGGGATGCAGCTCAATAATGTCTCCTATATCTTGTTGTAATCGTCGAATAAATCTTGCAAGTACTTGCTCTTCAGGCTCATCCATTTCGCCACGAATCCTAAGGGTCTCAAACTCAGTAAGGTATTCTTCAACAGATTGACCTCCTTGTCTCAGGTTTTAGATTTGTAAGAATAGCTCTTGTCAGTATTGGCTAGGTATGAATCTTTTGGTCATGAGGGACTTCATCACTCTCCAAGTGGTGACATGGTCGTCTCCTATCTTCTGTCTTTGGGTTTTAATATTGGCCCACCAGAGGGCCGCGTATCCCGTGAGCTCGACTGAAACTAGCTGGATTTTAACCTTATCTGAATATTCATAGTAATCAAAGACTTTCTCCACTTTATCTATCCAATCTAGGAAGGTGTTAACGTCGCACGCGCCATTGAATGACGGAACATGCAACTTAATGTTCCTAAGATCGTCTAAGTCCTTTCGACGGCTAGACCTGAAATTCTCTTCTTCGTCTAGGGTCCACTCATCATTATCATGATAGTCAAAGTCTTGGAACCTCTTTCTTGGGTTAAGTGGCCTCTCACTCATTGGGGAAGAATCCTGGTCAAGAAATCTCCTGGGAGGGTATTCAGTTCTCCTAGGGTTATCAGGTCGCATCCTAGGAAGGTCATTTCGAGAGGGCTCTCTAGAGATAATCTTATTGAGGTTATCCATTATGAATTTCGTACCAAGGGTTAAGTCTTTGAGTTGTTGGCTTAGATTACTAACTTCTCCATTAAGTCCATTTAGTTGTCCTTGAAGGCTGGACTCTTCCTCTTGATGGGTACGAGTCTCGGCTTGGGGAACGTCCTTACACCGGTTTGGTCTTGAGTCATAGTATCGGAGTTTAATTCTCGGTTGAGTGCACTCTTAGTCTTCATGTGACTTCCTAAGGTTATAGGGAAAACATGTGTTGTTACGCTAGATTGACCCGAAATGTTAGAAAGGAGAGAAAAATTTAGTGGATCCCGAATGCTTAAACTTGGAACGCAAATTTGAGGGCTTAAATGGCCGTTTTTTGGAATGGGGGGTGGTTTTCATAGGCCGAGCATGTAACAAAGTCGTAGAACTCTGAGAGAGCTTCGAATCGGTATCTTACGGGCGAAAATCTGACGTCCGTAGCAAAAGTTATGATCGTTTTAAGTTCAATGGGTCAAACCCACCAAAACAACTAGCAAACTAGGCATAAAATTTTACCAGGGTATTAACATATTCTGATAAACATGTTTTTCCTTTAGTGTTTATATCATGCATCAACTCAGTTATCATTAAACCACACAGTAAGGATATAATAACATAATCACAGATTAGGCAAGTAAGCAAAGTATTCTGCCAAAATATTCTGCCAAGGTGTTAGCAAGCATAGAATGAGGCAGCAGACAACTTAATCAGCACAAAAACAGTATTAAATCACCAGGTACAGAGTAGTAACAGAATGGTTGTTCCGAATAAGGTAATAACACTAGCTACTACATAGCACACCCATATGCATAATAACATAAACATACAATACAAGTGGTCCAGCAATAGACACCTACCACCTGCACCTACCCTCTAACAGCAGCTAGGCTGTAGGGTGTTCTGTCCTCACCTACACCTACCCTCAAACAGCAGCTAAGTTGTAGGGTGTTCTGTTCTCACCTGCACCTACCCTCAAATAGCAGCCAATCCGTTGAGTAAGACTTGTGCAGAAAACACAATACGATTTTTAAATTTTGAACATACGAATATGAACAGATCAACACATAAGTTTCCAGCTTTAAAGACTAAATGGTTTCGAGTTTCTGGTTCTTAAATTTTGTCCAGTAATAACATATCTACAGTAGTGTTCAAGCTTATCCTTATATGTTAAACACAAAATTAATAGAACTGGTTTCTGCCTTTTTCATAACCAACGAACCAGAGAAGAAATGAAAAGTTTGCAGCAAACGAAATGTGCAAGAAGATTAATCCACGCGTTTGCAGACATTCAGGGGAAGCTATCCATGGCTCTGATACCACATGACACGATTCCACCTCGAATGAGTCATGTTTTACCCACAAACGTAACAGAAAAACAAAATATAAGCAGAAAACCGAATGTTGTCCGATGAGCAACCTTTTAGGCTCTTGGCATAACGATCTTCCAAAGGAAGACGGCAGCAAACGAGACCGGTTTTTGGCCACTCTCTTCATGTATCCTTCTCTGGAAAAGAGACGGAAGACGAATCGAACGATGGTTATTCAAGCATCCTCGGGCTTGAAAGCTCAAGGAGAGGAACTCCTTCTCGGTTCTTGACCGAATCGAGCCTTACCGCTCACCAAGCTTCAACTACTTCGGCTGAACACAAAAGGGCTATTTCTCATATATTCAACAACCTTTACATACACCAATAGCCATGTATTTATAGACCTAGAGTGGCTGAAGGTTAGAATGGGCTTGGGCTTCTAAATGAGCCACATGGTTGGCCATTCTTAGTCCACTTGCACACCAGATCACTCTTCAAGCTTTGGCCCATTTGTTGCATCAGTGGGCTGCTAAACTCTGCCCCAATTGTTGCTTCTTACCACCATCTAACTTAACATACATCTAATCCTAATGCCTAAGGATGCATGCAATTATAAAACATTACAGGAAGGTGAATATTTGCCAACAAAAACATAAGGCGAATGTTTGCCGACTAAAATTCAATTACAAATTAATTAATTCTGAGGGGGACAAATCCCTTCTTCATGTGCTTCCACCTTTAGCTCCCACGATAGCAAGTGCAAGGGTTGATCCTTGTCATTTGTGCTCGGGTCCCATTCCAAATCTGCGAAGAGGCATTCGACACCTGTATATCCTGCAAAAGAATTAAAGCTTTTAGTTAACAAGTTGGATAAAGTTCGTGCCTTGGTTTGTGATCAAGTGACGGCCCTCTGGGGCACATCAACTTGGGAGCCCAAGATGGATGCACTTTAAGAGGGAATTTGTCTTCCCTAGAATTCTCTTTTGTAACCAAATAATGTTTACTTTACTTGTTTTTGTAAATTTTAGCCACACTTGTATTTTTGTTAGCAAACATTGGTGTTATTATAAATTTAATTAATGCATGCATAATTACGCATTAGGATTAGATGAATGCTAGGTTAGATGATGGTTTGGAGTTGGTTCAAGTGAAAAAAGCATGGAGTGCATGAAGAAGCAATCGGCCATACAAGGATGATCACCACTTGTCACCATTTTGAAGGTGGGGACCAATTACCCATTTTGGCCAAGCCAAGGGCCACCATTTGAAGAGGATTTGTTGAAATTTCCCCTCTTAGACATAGGCATGGATTGATGACATGGCTGCCCTATTCCATTGATCAATTGAAGCCACCATATCTCTATCATTTAAGGAAGTTTGAAGACAACCACTTGAATTTTAGATCTCTCATTTTGAAAACTCTTTCTTTATTCTTTATAGTAATTCATACTATATAATGGTAATACATATATGATGAGATGTCTATATAGTTTTGCTTATATTATGCATGAACTCTATATTTGAAATTAAAATCTATAACAATTCGATATATATTCTTCCCCCCGCGGTTCTTTCAAGTTCAAACCTCAACAAAATCCCTCCAAATTATCCTACATCTCTATATACATGACTATTGGTGTTTGTATTTGGTTGTTGATGATTGAAATAGCCATTTTTCCTTAAGGAGAGAATCGAGTGTTTGGAAGACCTAAGGTGAATCTCGGTGTGAGCTATACCCAAGAGGAGAGAGCCTCCATTGCCTCAAGTCCAAGGTTGCTCTCATCTTCTTCTCCACTCTTTTGAGAGTTGGAAAATAGCATGAGGTGGCCAAACCCTTTGCCTTAGGCTGCCTCTTCTTTCCTTGGAAAGAAGTGCATGCCTATAGTCATAACATTGGTTTATCAAACAACCTTTGATTTCTTCAGTACATTTTATTTTCTACTAGATATTTTCACGTGAGAATATTTCAAGAGACCCTTAAAATTTCATTAGAGTTGGAGCACATTTGCATCTTCAACTTTCTGTTTACTTTAAAGGTATTCTTAACCTAGTCAAGCACCTAGTTTCTAACTTGTGCATTATTGTGGGTAGAACACGGGTCTTTGG
>JAJTVC010000391.1:0-11418 GCA_022433055.1 Begonia peltatifolia | reverse complement strand
AAAATAGATGTAAAACAATTATAATAAATCTTACAAATGTTAAAAAAATCATGAAACTTTACGGCTTATCTTTCCATAATATATTAATCATGTGATAAAATTATCAAGTAAATCCAATATCGTTTGATATTTTTTTAAAATAGCCATAAGAACGACCCCTATTATTTACTACCATTTTATAAATTAATTTAACAAAAATACTAAATGATATTTGATTTATTTAGACATTTTATCACATGTTTAATATATTATGAGAAAATAATCTGGAAGGTTTCATGAGTTTTTAATAATTGTTTGATTTATTATAATTGACTTACATCTGTTTTATAAAATATTTCTCTAAAATTACCATAAATCGTACAAGTGTTAGAAAATTATAAAAATTTTCAGATTATCTTCCTATGTAGTGCACATGTGATAAAATTTTTCAAGTAAATTCAATATTATTTGATATTTTTTTAAAATTAATTTATAAAACAGAAGTAAGTAGAAAACGAACTTCTGATCTAAAGCGTCAATAATAAATGGAAGGTGATCGGTTGTCCGTTAGGATTTGTTTTGTTAGATTTTTTTTATACTTTAAGATTTGGGTTGTTAAGGTCATGGTTTACAATTTTTTTTAAAAAAAATCCATAAATTAAGATTTTATTTGCAAAAAAACCTCAATATAATTAATTTTTTTGCTTCCATTAAAAAAATCAATATAGTGAAACCCTCAGAGTAGCTCTCTCTCTCTCTCCTTCGCTCCCTCTCTCTAAAAACGTGAGATGAAGGGGGAATATTAGGAAGGGTCTCGTCCAGTAGACAAGTGAGTGAGTGAAGGCAAGTTGAGATGCGAAGTTTGAGCAGACATGGAGATCACCGAGAGTTACACAAGAGTGGGTTCTGAGCAGCGAGGGAGGCAACTGAGGCGTGATCACAAAACAAGCATGAAAGCAAAACTCGTCCCCCAACCAGCAGAAAGCAATCCTCAGAACACCCTCTTTCGGAACACAACAAACATCTGACTTCAGCTCATCTTCTCTTTCAATGGTTAATCATCTCTAGCCTCCTACCATGGCTGCCTTTTCTTCTGCTTAAACATAGCAATGGCATTCTCTGTTTTACTGCTGCTTCCCCATTATACCATATTTTCTTCTATTTCAGGTAATCTCTCCCTTGTCGATCCATCTTATCAGTATGACCACTAAAAGTGCAGACGAGTCGATTAATGGGATATGCACATGCTACTCCATCCATCCTACTTTTCACCCCGATGCTACCAAGTCTATAAAAGCTTGACTCCTCCGGCACTTATGCGTAAGATGAGAACTCGACAAGCAAAGTCATGCCTTGTTGCTCGGGATGCTCTGTTCCTCCAATCACCGAGTTATGAAATATAAACTAATGATAACCTTACGTTTACTTTCCATTTTATATTCTAATTTTTATCTTTTAACGTAACACTGACTAATTACTATAATTAATAATTTATTTTAATTATTTTATAATGTATAATGTTAACGGCACCAATTTAGTTAGTACTTTGTAATTTGATTTGAATAATGAAATAATATTATAAGGTGAACGTGGTATTACTATGAGCTTATTGATTCATTTAGACATTTTCAATTGACATTTCATCGGCTGAAGAACTTGCATGATAAATTTTATGATAAAGCTTCTGCAATCAAGTACATGATAAAATGAAGATTTGAAACCATTAAGGTATGGATGAAGCTCTTCCGTAGATCAAGACAAGTTACTTTTGGGATTTTTCTTATGTCAAATAAGTAAATATCTAAAAATAGTTTAACTACATAAATAGTTTTAGTTGATTCAATTTTTTGTAATTGCATTTGATTTGCTATAAAATTCATGAAATTGCATGATTATTTGTCAAAGTTTAATGTGTGTACAGGCATAAAATAAATATAAAGATTAATATCAAAATAAAATCATGGTTAATATTTAAAGTATATAACATTTAGAGCAAAAGTAGTTGATTCAACAAAATTTTTATTTCCCGGATCATCTTTGTTTTTACATGGTAGGCTGCCAGAGTCTTCCTACAGAACATTTGATGTAAATCAAGATACAACCAAGCTCAAAGGCAAAGACCATGATCTATTAGAAAACAAAGGAAATCTAAAATACAAAAATCCTCGTGATTTAGTAATGAAAAAACTAAGGGAAAGAGTCATAATAACATGAACAAAAATACTATTAAGATGCATGATGATGCATAAAATTGCATGGAGATGCATAGAGATACTTGGAGTTAAAAAAGATGCCAAAATATCAAAATTGATGTAGCCCCAACATCCAGTGCGCACGCCTAGCGCACTCCTTGCCCACCGCGCGGGCATCTCTCAGTGCACATAGCATTCACGCCTTGCACCCCTGTGCGCCCCAACGGGATCCTCTACATCCAAACTTTTATGTATTAGTTAAGCTTTTTTAAACCTATATTGTTTTCTATAATATTTAATATTTTTAGGGATAGTTTAAATTATTTACTATTATATTTAGAGTTTGCTTATATTATATTTAAACACTAAAGTTGTAACCCTTTCGAAACATTTGAATGATTATTAAAATTAAGCTTATACTTTTTGGTAAGATTTTTTGAATTCTCTTCTTAAGTTTTTATTGAGTAATATTCTTCAAGTGCTTGTTTAAAAAAATTGAACTTGATAGCTTCCAATTCAACCAACAAGTTTGATTCGGATCAAGTTTTTGTCTTGATAACTACGATTTCATCAAGTTCTTTGATTAGGGACTAGTTCGTTACTCTATTCTTGAATCACAAAAGTGTTTATGTGATTATTTCGAGTTGTTGTTGGTTCTCAAATACTCTAAAATCTTAGGTTCGTATCAACATTTTTTTGCTCTCCTATAATGAAAATAATGATAATTAAAACCCTATTTCATAGTCAATTTTGCCCCTTAACATGCCTCAACTAGACCCAAAGAGCCCTCAAGATACACTAAAGCTCCTTATGGGCCCTTGATTGTTATTTGACACATGAAGATCATGATCTGTTGCCTAAAACTTTTGCAAAGTACCCATTGTCTAGTGTTTTGTCATACAATAGGCTTTTAACTTCTTTCAAAACAAACAGTTTAGTTATCTATTCTAATGTTGAAAAAGAAACTTTTCATTGAGAAATTACAATTCTAAAATGAAGGGAAGCAATAAAAGTTAAGTTGCGAGCTTTAGAAAAGAATTCCACTTGGAGTTTAACAACTCTATCAGAAAAAAGCCATGCAATAGGCTATAAATGTGTCTATAATATCAAATGCAATGTTAATGGAATGATAGAATGGTATAAATCCTGATGTGTAGCAAAGGCATTCAATTTTGACACATTTCCTGGTTAAATTAGTAACAGTTAAACTGGTGCTTACATTAGTAGCAAGTCAAGGTGTTAGAAATCGAACAATAACAAAAAAAAAAAAACCAATGTGGGACACTAGATTTATGTGGAAAGACTATTTTGAAAAAAAAACACGGGCAGACGAATAAGTCTACTATGAATATTGAAATACAACTAAGAATTTTACAATTTTAGCTAATATAAATTTATAGAGAAAATAAAAACTTAATTATAATCTTCAACATAGACTCACTAAATAGAATTCGTATCACACCAAAACTCTAACAATCTCCATTTTGACCTGAATTCTATGAAGAAGATTCACGACTTTTGCTCGTTAGCCCAGCCTAAAAACGAATTCAAAATCCTGAATTTTGATAATCTCCACCTTGAAACAAGTTATGCTGCAAGAAACCAATTTTTCAAATCTTTCTCTTTAACAAAGGCCCATTGATCGGTTACTTCAGCAACTGATACTGATCAGATTTAAAAACATTTAAATTACGATGATGACATCTTCAAATCTCACAAAACGTTATCTAAAATCTTCACGAGTATATTTCGCATCTTGATTTGTCGTATCAAATTAGCTTTTCAAACCTTTTTGTAATTCCATTATCGTTATTCTACCATAACGAAATATTGAAACTCAATTCAAAAGTGAAAGATCTATTTCTTAATCTCATCATCCCAAAAAATACATTTTTCACAAAATATCTAACTCAAAATCACTGGCTTTAATAAGATATTCATTCTTAAATTAAAGTGAAAAATTATGGATATCACAAGATTTCAAAAAATATCTTTAAAATTTAAATATTTTGTGATAACAAATCTGCCTCAAAATCAAATCAAATCTAATCGCCAAAATATTCTCAAATATCATGAAATTCAAACCTCATTTGAATTTGAACAAAAAAAATCTTCAATTTTGAGATATTCATGTGATTCCAAAGCTGCCTCAAATAATCAAATTTAATGTGATGACCCGAATGTGTACGTATGAGCACGACTGCGGAGCAAAGCTCGATTTACTGGGCAAACCTCGGTACCTAGATATAAAGAAACTCTCCCAAGATAGTAAGATGCATTTTGAAGCACAATTGGCAACATATCCCATATGAACTCTGAAGTTAAAAGTGTTCCGGCGAGAGCAGTATCATGTTGGGAAGTCCTCCTCGCTAAACAAATCTGTGAGGAGAAGACATTGGGTTAGGGTCCAATTTCTAGAGTGGACAATATCTTATTGGCAAAAGTAGTGATTATATTTGTAACGCCTCAAAAACCTACCCGTTTCTGATTCGTTCACTTCTACTACTCACTTACTATGCTCAAAAGAATTTGAATAAAATTTAAAACTTTTGTTCCTCGGTTTAAAACAACATTTTTGAAAGTATTTTAAACGGCATCGTAGCAGAAAAATTAATTAAAATCAGTTTAAATAAAACTCCATTTTAAGAAACATTAAACAGAGACACCTGTTGACACCTGCGAACGCTGGTCGACACTCGGGATGTCTCGGGTTTTTCATCGGTCGACACTAACAAGCGCTGGACGACACCACGTTTCTCTCAGGTCTTCTCGTCGGTCAATACTGGGAATACCGGTCGACACTTCTACGCTCATCTCAGAGAGTGGTCGACACCGGCTTTCACAAGTCGACACCTTGATCTTCTCTGCCAGCACAGGTTGAACCCCGCGGTCGACACCCTCACTGATTTTACACTAACCGATCGACACCCACGATTGCCGGTCGACACCTCATTGCTCTCTGCCTGCACAGGTCGAACCCTGCAGTCGACACTCACATTTCATTTTACACGGACTGGTTGCCACCTATGGATTTCGGTCGAAACCTTACACCAGCAGCTTAAAAATAACAGCAGTTCGAAAGAAAGCAAACACAAAAACTTCCACGATTAAAACCACCGATTCGAAACCTGAATTATTCAATCAAACTCTTTTAAATCGTTTAAAAATGCGCCTAGACATCAATCCCGACTATTAACATTCACACTCATCTATGCCTCAAAATCTATACACTCGACATAGACCTTTCAAAACACAATTCCCAGAACCTACCTCTCGGCATCACTCCACGAGTCGAGCTGTCGTGACAAACTCCACCTGCCGACACACGGTAGCACGCCGCCAACTGCCTACTCATCCTATCTAGGCTTTTGCAACTCACCCGCTGAAATCTCTGCACCTACACTACGGAACACACAACATAAGCCTAACGCTCAGTAAGTAGTGCAATATAAAACGTAAAACGACAATGCAATCCTATCACATGTAATTTCTACACTTTCGCTTAAGTTGTCACAACCGGTGCCGCGTGGAACGGCCGCACCATGGTGAGGTTGGACTCTCTCGCCACCTCACACCCTGACACGTCGCCGCCTCAAACCGTACCCACACGTCACTCTACGCACCGCAACCATTCTAGGGTGAGACTGGACGCACTCGCCACACCACCCGCTAGCACGTCGCCATCGTCCCGGTTCCTCCAGCAACAAGGCCATAGTTGCTCACCACCACATGCACACCAAAGCAGCCATCCTAGGGTGAGGCAGGACGCACTCGGTACACCACACCCTGGCACATCGCCATCATCCCAGTTTCTCCAGCAACGAGGCCTAGCTGCCCACACACACATCGTACTCACCACCACACATTGCACTTCACATTCACACATAAAACGATGCTCAAATTCATTTTCGTTCCCGTTTCAAAAACATGATGCATGTCAAACAATACACACGCACATCACAATCAACCAACTCAAACCTAACATTCCTCGGTGTAGGCTCACCTGGGCAAAACACATGCATACACTACTTACCTGGCGTCCTAGCTTTCCGTGGTGCTCGTTTCACCAAAACCCTGTTCAACCTACAACAAAAACCATCTTCCCGTCAAAACTCATCTCACTACTCTACTTACGCATTAAAATCACCATACTAGCACAACACTTCACGAACTCACCAAAATCGCTCACTAACCTATCTCGGCTCCAAAAATCAATCTAACTTTCGACGCGCATAACGTTTGTGTCGGTTATCGGAATCACTCGATTCCAGTGGCCAAACGTTCCAATCGTAACCTAGTTTAACATACCAAAACAGAATTTAAAACCATCAACCACAGCTAAGGCAGAAATTCTAAAAACAGAATAGGCCTTAGGGTTAAAATCCCACATTCTCGGTCTTTCAGCAAAACTCAACAAATTTCTCACCAATTCATCAAATTTATCGTCAACAATGTCACAACAATTAATAACTAATCCAATAAACGCTCCAACTCTAAAACCCTAAATCTCTATCTACTAATTTTTATCAAACTCTAATCCTAACCCAAAACAAAACCACAAATACTCAAACCTACCTTAAACCGTTGTAGTGGAGGGTAAAACGGAGGAAGCGTTGCGTCGATGTAGCAAAGATCGCCGGTGGGAGGGCTTCGTTTCTCCTTTTTCTTCACGCGGGTTGGGGAGGGGGAGTTACGATCCTCCCCCTCTCTGTTACTTATTTTTTTTTAAAATTAATTTAATATAATTAATTCTAATTACATTTTTACCCTAACGCCTTAATCCGTTAGTTAAACTATCATTCAGTCTGTTTCCGGTCAGATTTCTGAAATTTTCTCTTCACCATTAGTTTCGAAATAATCTCCTACCTAACCCTACAAATTTTTTGCTCTCCATTCTGACCCGAATCCCGCCAATCATCACCCCGACAACCTAAAAACCGATACGACGAAAATACAGGGTATTACAATATTTAATCTCCTAAAAACCTACAAAAAATCCTAAGAATTTTCAACCGTTTTTATTTTTGGCATAAATCTAAATTCGCAAAATACACTTTCGAGGCAACCCCAATCGAAACAACTTGACCAAAAAAAAAATGGAGAGCAATGATGAAGATCTTGGCGACTAACGATGACTACAAAACCCTTTGATGACAAACATGTTGCTTGGAGGCACCTCGGCTCCAGCAAACTCAAAACAAGGAAAACTCAGGACTTTCAAGATTGGACATGACAAAAGTTTCTGACGGTAGCTAGATGCCAGAAGAAAAACAAATCTTCATGAGCAAGACGAATGGCACATGGACAAATTTTCCATTTTTTTCTTCTTTTTTCCAAAAACCGTAACTTTCTAAAAAATGACAAAATTCTTGTTCGATGCGAAACGATTGGAGATAATTGGTATTTAGACAAATGTTGAAACTCGGATTCTATATTTTCTCTCTCAATAGGCTCTGTTACCACTTGTTAGAAATGAAACGATAACTGAAAATGTAATATACGATGTGGGACATCAAATTTGGGTGGTAAAATTCTTTTGAAAAAAAAAAAAAAATGCGAAAACACATGGACACCAAGATGAATCGAACAATAATAATCGAAAAAAAGAAAATAAATGCGAAAACACAGGGACACCAAGATTTACATGGAAATCCTAAAAGGAAAAAAAATACCAGCAAATGAGAAATTCACTAATAGGAAATCAAGTTAAAATTGAATTTTGCGACTCTAACTCACATGAATTTATAAAAAAAAAATAAAACTTTAATTAGATTCCTAATATGGGTCTAAATGACCTAACCCATATAGAATTCATGTCACACCAAAATCTAACAATCTCTACCTTGACATGACTTTTGTGAAAGAAATCCATAGCCCATGCTCGTTAGTCCAGCCCAAGAATCCATCTCTATCTCGAAATAAATTCTGCTGCAATGAACCAATCTGCAAATCTTCTTCTTCCACACATGCTTATGATGGGCCACCTTAGCAACTAATGCTGATAAAGTTTAAAAATATTTAAACCATGATAATGACATCTTCAAACCCCACAAAGTGTCATTCAAATCTTGGTGAGTATATTTCACATCTTGACCTGCCATATAAAATCTACTCTTCAAACCCTTGTAATTCCACCAACGTTATCGTACCACGATGAAATATCGAATCTCGACTCAAAAGTGGAAGATTTACTTCAAAGATCTTACTGTCTCAAAAAACACATTTTTTCATAAAATATCTAACCCAAATCACTAGTTTCAATAAAAATATTCACTTTTAAATTAAAGCGAAACAACATGGATATCACAAGACTTTGAAAGATATACCCAAAATTCATATACTTTTGTGATAACAATTCAATCTTGAAATCAAATCAAATCAAATCGCCAAAATAATCACAGATATCATGAAATTCAAATCTCATTTAAATTCCAATCGAAAAACAATCTCCAATCTTGGAATATTCGTGCGATTCTGAATATGCCCCAAATCATCAAATCTAATATCCCAAAAACTTTTAAAAAATTCCAATGATTTTCAACAATTTTTTATCCTTAGCCAAAATCCAACTTTGCAAAGTACACCCTCGCAACAACCCTAATCGAAATGGCTTGAAAGAGAATGGAGAAAAATGATGCAGATTTATAGGGACTGACGACAACTAGAAAACCCTCTGACGATGAACCTATTGCCAGGAGGTACCTTAGTTCCAGCAAACTCAAAACAGGAAAAATCAGAGCTTTCACGACGGACATGGTAGCAATTTCTGATGGCGGCTGGATGGCGAAGACTTCTTGAGCAAGAAGAATGGCAAGGGGAACAATTTTCTTTTTTTTTTCGTCATTACCCAAAAGCTGTGATTTTCTAAAAAATTACGAAAACCTTGTTCGGTGCGGAGTGACTAGAGAGAATTGATGTTTTGAAAAAAGTCAAAACCTGGGTTCTATACTTTTTCTCCCAACCAGTCTTTAATATCAGTTGTTAGAAATTGAATGATAATTGGAAAAAAAATATGATGTGGGACACCATATTTATGTGGAAAAATTCTTTCAAGAAAAAATTACGGGCATAAAAACAAATATATTATGAAGATCGAAATACAACTACGAATTTTGAGACTCTACCTTACATGAATTTATAGAGAAAAGAATATCCTTATGAGATTCTTGACATGAGCTTAACCGGACTGACCTATATAGAATCCAGGTCACTCCAAATTCTAACACAAGACTTGTTTTTAAAATGGTTAGATGCCAATAATACTTTTGTACGTGGTGGTTTTCCTGAATCTTCATTTGATAGTTCTTCATTCACAAGACACAAAAAATGATTCTTTTTTTGGGTTATTATGATATATGTTGATGACATGGATCAATTTGATAGCAAGTTAAAACTCAAAGATATAGATAATCTTCATTTTTTTCTTGGCTTTGACGTTGCACATTCCAACAAAGGTAATGTTCTAAATCGAAGACACAAGACATTGGAATTGTTATCTGATGCTGGAATTTAAGTTGCAAGCCTATATCATCTCCTATAGATTTTCCATCCAAAAAAATTTAATATCATAAAGAAGTTTTACTTCAAAATCCAACTTCCTACTGAAAACTAATTGGAAGATTGTTATATTTAACCGTGAGTAGACCAGATATCTACTATGCAATATATACTTGAAGTCAAGTTTCTTGCGACAACAAGAGATTCCCAAGTTAAAGCTGCTTTTAGAATTTTTCTTTATCTTAATCCCACAATTGGTCAAGGCTTGTTTTATCCGACCAATGTAATGACTCAATTAAAAGGGTTGACTAATTCTAATTGGGCGGCTTGTTCTAAATCCAGAACATCTGTAATTGGTTTCTGCATTTTTTAGGAGATTTACTAACATCATGGAAATCTAACAAGCAAAAAATAGTTTCAAGCTGAGTATAAGGCAATGTCTCGTCCAACATATGAAATAATCTGGTTGCAATCTCTTTGGAAGGATTTGAATATTACTCAGCCACATTGTAGTCTGCTTTTCATATTGCAGGAAATCCTATTTTCCATGAAAGAACAAAAAAAAATATAGATAGACGGCATACAGTTCGTCATCAAGTTAAACTTGGTCAGATAAAAAAGTTGCAAATTACTTCTCAATATCAACTCATTGATATTCTCATAAAAGCTTTACATCAAAAGATTTTTCACTCTTTACTCAGCTAGGTGAGAGTTTCCTATATTAACTCTCCATCTCTAGGTAGAGTATTGAGAATACAAAATGGATTGCTTACGCGTAGGATTATTGGTTGTGTACATTTTACAGTTTTATCTATTTTCTTCATCTTCTGTGACCACTTCCTCAATATAAATAGGAAGTTTATGCAACTCAATTTCCTTTGCTAAACTTTATTTTCGTTATGGAATCTTTTCAATAATATTATATTGGTTTGCTTTTATGCATGAACAAATTTTGTTTTGAACATGTGTTTGATTTTTGATTTGTTTCTGCCAGCTTTTAATTACTTTCAGCAAATAAAAATATTTGTCCTGGTTTGGTCACTAGTTTTTCATTCTGTTTCTGAACTTTGAGCTCGAATGACCCAAAAACTTCATTGATTCTACTGATATTGATAAAACTATCCATTCAGTGGTGTTTTATTGCAAATATTACTTTACGATGTGTGTACTTTTCAATGTTCTAAAGTTATTCTATTGTCAATCTAATGTTAATTAAATAATTGTATCAATTAAAACAGTGACAAAATATTAGTATAAATTGGATGGTTCGGCGTATGAATTCATCGGTTGCAAGTGCTTTACTTGGCCGAGTTATCTTCTTGTCATTTTAAGTTTACTTCTCTTTTTCTCCTTCCTAAACATTCTGGTCAAATGTCGAAAAGTTGTGACAAATTTGTAAGTTTAATTTGAATTTTTCCCCTATTTAGAAAGTGTTCAACAATGTTCGTTGACTGATAAATATTGGCTTCTCTGGTTTTTCCTTGTGGTTTGTTGCCCCTTCTTGATTTGTTGTATAGACTTGTGACACCCCTTCATCTTGCAATGATTAAAAGCGGGAACCAGATTTGTCCTCATTCCCAACAAGTCCTCTACCTCACAATCCTTGTTCGTAATCATGTGATTCAATAATTGATATCCAAATGATATCCAAAGGGTTTCTCATTCCTTTCCTTTGGCAACAGTTTTCCTTTGGCAACAGGCGAGAGAGAGGAGCGAGTGAGAGGGTCGAGTGGGCTTTTGGTTTTAACCT
>JAJTVC010000382.1:0-50000 GCA_022433055.1 Begonia peltatifolia | reverse complement strand
TTTTTACAAAGTGAAACAATAGAATGTGATCAGATGAACGAATTGAGAAGATACGTAAAAAAAAATAATGAAGTTGGGGTTGAGTAACATTGTCCTATGAGGGGGGCCGTGTCTTAAGAGGCGGACTGCGAGGTGTGTCACTCTTCCCCTGCTTTATGTGGTGATATTGTCCTATGAGGGTGACCGCGTCCTATGAGAGAGATCGCGATGTGTGTCATTTTACGAGACTGATGTTGACTCTATCCTATGAAGGGGACCGCATCCTATGAGTGGGACCGTGATGTGTGTCACCTTAGTCTAGCGCGTAAAGAAGAACCCAGTAGTAAGAAGATAAAGAAAATGTAAGAAAGAGACGAAAACAAAAGTAGATACGAAACTGTAAAGACTGCATATGTTAGGATATGTTGTTTTCAGCATTATGTTTTACGCATTACTTACTTAACATTAGACTAATAGTTGAGTTCTGTGATGTAAGTGACGACAATAGCCGGTGAGTACTCAGAGCATGTCCAGGATTAGGAGGCAGTTAGAGGAGTACGCACGTGGACGATCTGGCAGGCTGTTTAGGGCATTTTGACTTTGGTGGGTATAGGTACGGGGTTTGGGTGTGTAATCAAAATGAATTTAATTATTTTAAGTTGATTGAATGTATAGACGGATTTCAAATTCTAGTAGTCGTTTTCCTTACTTAAATTATGATTTTGAGTTAATGGAAAAGTGTGCGTTGGATTATTATTAGCGTCGAGTCGAAGTCCGATCGGTTTTGTGAAGTTCTTAAGGTTTTTAAACAGAGTTCTGGGGAGGAAGTGTCGACTGATAGGGTTAGTGGTTGACCAGACCCTGCAAGTGTCGACCGCGAGGGTCGACCAGCGCGGGCAAAGAGGATCAATGTGTTAACCTGTAAAAGCAGCTGTCAACCGCTCTCTGAGATGAGCGTAGAAGTGTCAACCGGTGTTCTCAGTGTCAACCGACGAGAAGATCCGAGAGAAACGTAGTGTCGTTCGGCGTTTGCCAATGTCGACCGATGAAAAACACGAGACAACCTAAGTGTCGACTGATGCTTATAGGTGTCGACCGGTGTCTCTGTTTTATGTTCCATAAAATGAAGTTTTATTCAAACTGATTTTAATCGAGTTTTTCGCAGCAATATTATTTAAAATATTTTAAAAAAAATCGTTTTAAGTCGAGAAATAAAAGTTTAAAATTTTATTTAAATTTTCCTAGCGTAGTGAGTGAGTAGTAGAAGTGTGCAAACTGGGAACCGTGTAGGGTTTCCGGGGCGTTACAATTGTGGTGTCAGAGCAAGATAGTCAAAACGTTTAAACGATTACCTAACAGCGCTGATCGCCGCACACCGTGCTTCGACAACTGTAAGTATTTTAGTTTAGCTTTGGTTATTAGATGCTTATGAGAGTAATTAACGTTGTCTAGAAAATTAACCATAATGTCTAGACGACCAGGACATCCAAGGGTATCGAGAGAGGCAGCTGATACGATAAGTGAGAATGATTCAATGACGATCAGGCAGTTAACCGAATTGGTGAATAGGCAATCTCAGCAATTAGGGATCTTATTGAATCGGGAAGTGCAAGGAAGTGCAGGCTCTAGTGCAGGCTCTAGTTCAAGCCATGATCAATCGGGAGATAGATTTCAGAAATTACGACCCCCGATGTAAGAAGAACAGTCATCAGACCTGACAGCTGTAGAGCAATGGGTCCGTACCATGGAAAGTATGTTCAAGTACGCGAAGGTGGAAGAGGATGACAAGGTCTCGCTAGCCACATTGCATCTAGCGAAGGACGCTCAGTTTTGGTGGGAGTCCGTGGAGACCACAGCTGAAGTGCAGTATGTGATATGAGAAAAGTTTAAGAAGATATTCTATGACAAGTACTTCAATAGCACAGTGCAAACAACCAAAAGACTGGAGTTCCTACAGTTGAAACAAACTGGATCGGTAACTGAGTACAACCGACAATTCGAGTCCTTATCTCAGCTCGCCAATAGTTTAGTGAGTTGAAATGAAGACAAGGTGTTTCAGTATGTACAGGGGCTAAAGCAAAAAATATACAAAGGAGTAAAGATAGCCGGAACTCAGGAGGTGCCCTATTCGAAAGTGGTGGCTAAAGCACTAGAAGTGGAGGAGGCTGAGATGAAATGTATTAAATAACGAGAGGCTTCTAGGAGATTCTTCAAGGAGGTTACCCCACAACAAAGCAGAAGTGCTTCCCAGCAGCAACAACAGAGGGGCACTAAGAGGTTCAACGAGAGCTCGAGTAGCAAGGGAAATAGTAAAAGGTCTTAGGGGCCGGCACAGTATCCCCAATACCCTAAGTGTTTGAGGTATCACCCTGGTGAATGTAGACTAAACCCGTAAAAGAGCTACAACTGTAATGAAACTGGACACTTGGCTAGAGATTGCTTGAAGGCTCGAGTGATTCGGTGTTTCAACTGTAACGAGGTAGGCCACATCAGCAAAAATTGCCTAGCTCTAAGGAAGGCTCCGACGAGTACAACACCAAGAGTATTCGCCATGATCGAGTCGGATGAGGATAACCAGCCAGCCGTAGTGTTATGTACTATATTGGTAAACTCTGTACCTGCATATACTTTGATTGATTCCGGTGCGACGCACTCGTTCGTTGCAACTGCATTCGTGGTTAAGTTGGATGTATGGCCTGTGTCAATGGACTGTAGTTACGAGATAATGTTACCTTCTGGTGGGCGTATGTATTCAAATCAAGTGGTGCGAGATAGTATAGTGTCCGTGGGAAGCAATAATTTATCGGATGATCTCATTATTATGGGTATAACGAGATATGACATGATATTGAGAATGGATTGGCTGTTCAAGCACTATGCTACAATCGCCTGTAGGGCAGGCACGATGAGTTTTCAACCGCCGGATGGTGAGAAGCATACTTTTCAAGCCGCAAAGAATGCTCGGAAGATATCTGTCATGGCATTTGTTAGTGCTTGCCAAGTTTTGATTGGTGAGTTTTTTGGTTTTCTTGCCAGTATTATAGATATGCAAATTCCCAGTGATTCAAGGCCGCAGAATGTTTTAATTGTTCAAGACTTCATTGAAGTTTTCCTAGATGATTTACCCGGTTTACTTTCGGATCGAGAGATAGAATTTGCTATAGATGTGTATCCGGGAGCTAAGCTGGTGTCGAAAAGTCCTTATAGATTGGCATCAGCGGAGCTGAAGGAGTTAAAGAAGCAATTAGAAGAGTTGGTGGAGAAAGTATTTATATGCCCCAATTTTTTGCCGTGGGGTGCGTCAATCCTTTTCGTCAAGAAAAATGATGGATTGTTGCGCATGTGCATCGACTACAGGGAGTTGAATAAGCTGACGATTAAAAACAAGTATCCTCTGCCAAGAATAGATGATCTATTTGATCAACTCCAAGAGGCAAGAGTGTTTTCAAATATTGACCTGAGATCGGGGTATTATCAGTTGAAGGTCATGCCAGAAGATATTCCAAAAATGGCTTTTCGAACGCGTTATGTGCATTATGAGTTCTTGGTAATGTCGTTCGGAGTGACGAATGCTCTAGCCGCCTTTATGGAGTTGATGAACAGAGTATTTCATGACTATCTCCATACATTCGTTATAGTGTTTATCGATGATATATTGGTGTACTCTCGTAGTGAAGAAGATTATAGAGAGCACTTGAGGTTGGTGTTGGAGACTCTAAAGCGACACCAGCTTTATGCGAAGTTTTCAAAGTGTGAGTTTTGGCTGCATAGCATTCAATTTCTGGGACATGTCATCTCAAGCGATGACATATTTATTGATCCAGCAAAGATCCAGGCAATTAGCGAGTGGCCACAGCCAAAAAATGTCACAGAGGTACGAAGTTTCCTTAAGCTGGCGGGTTATTACAGGAGGTTCATCAAAGGATTTTCGAAGATTGCGGCGCCTTTGACCTGTTTGACAAGGAAAAGTGTGAAGTATCTGTGGTCCGAGGATTGCGAGCATAGTTTCCAGACATTGAAGCAGAGATTTACTGCTGCTTCAATTTTGACGCTCCCTACCGAGGATAAAAAATTTAGTATTTATTGTGATGCTTCCAGGTAGGCCTTGGATGTGTGCTGATGCAGGAAGGGAAGGTGATAGCCCATGCTTCTAGGTAACTGAAGAATTAGGAGCAGAATTATCTGACACATGACCTGGAGTTAGCCGCGGTAGTCTTCGTATTAAAAATTTGGAGACGTTATCTGTATGGACAGCCGTGTGAAGTATATTCGGATCACAAGAGTTTGAAGTATATCTTTTCTCAGAAGTAGTTGAATATGAGGCAGCGGTGGTGGTTGGAATTTGTGAAGGACTACGATGTTGAGATTAAACATCACCCCGGCAAGGCAAATGTGGTGGCTGATGCATTGAGCAGAGTGACGACATCCACGTCGGCGATGGATTCAGCTATGTCATTAACCTTAGATGTAGAATTTCAGAAGTTCAACTTGGAGGTAGTGTCGAGTGTCTCGGCCATGTTATCAGCTATGTCCTTAAAGCCTACGACTCTGGAGAAGATTAAGCAGGTCTAGAAGGGCGACGCTGAATGCGAAGAAATTAAATCAATCATCGCTTCCAATGACAAGTCGGAGTTTAGTTATTCAGACGACGGAATTATTAAGTTTTGAATAGGTGGTTCGTTCAGAGTAATGAAGAACTACAGAGAGAAATACTGGTTGAATCCCACTCTTCGAGATTTTCTGTACATCCAGGGAGTACCAAGATGTATTGAGATCTTAAGCAGCATTATTGGTGGCTCGATATGAAAAAGATCGTGGCAAAGTATGTTGGGGCATGTTTAATTTGTCAGCAAATTAAGGCTGAATACCAGAGGCCAACGGGAAAGCTACAACCATTGCCTATTCCCGAGTGGAAGTGGGAGCAGATATCGATGGACTTTGTTGTCGGATTGCCTCAGACAACAAAGGGCTATGATGACATATGAGTTATTGTGGATCGATTAACCAAGTCAGTCCATTTCCTGCCTGTGAGGATGATGTACTCTATGGACCGGTTCGCTGAACTGTATGTTCGGGAAGTCGTACGGTTGCATGGAGTTCTGACTTCGATTCTATCTGACAGAGACTCGAGGTTTACGTCAAAGTTCTGGAAGAGTCTTCACAAAGCCATGGGTAAGTAACTCAATTTTAGTACGACATTTTATCCTCAGACGTACAGTCAATCTGAGAGTTCTATTCAGACGCTGTAGGATATGCTTTGAGCTTGCGTACTGGAATTGCAGGGTTCATGGAGTAGATACCTACCATTGGTGGAGTTTTCTTATAACAGCAGCTTTAAGGCTACGATAGGTATGGCTCCTTACGAGTCTCCTTACGACAAGAAGTGTAGATCTTCGATATATTGGGATGAAGTTGGCAAGCACTTTGGATCGTCCTGTGGAGCCTGTAGTACTTTGGATCATCCTGTGGAGCCTGTAGCACTTTGAATCGTCCAATTCAGACGAATATTGGAGAAGTTATGAATTTTCGAAGTTGGTCGGAAATTGTGTAGGACTTTGGGTTAGATTAGTTGTGAGAGTGTTGTTTTAGCTTAGAGTTTTATGAGTTGGACGAAAGAAAAATTAATGGATGTGTGGTTTTATAGGTTTCCCAGTTTAACGAGCTATCTACGAGCGAGGAATTGCTAGGACTCCAGATAAGTAATGTAATAGTAGTTTTGTCTTCGGGCGTACATCACAGTTCAGTAGGATGCATTGCACGTTTACTTTACGTTATGCTTTCGTGGTTGTGCATCATTGTTTTAAATTAGGAGAACGAGACGAAAATGAATTTCCATGTTTGTACGAAGTGAACAGTAGGATTTGATGAGACGAACGAATTGAGAAGATACGTAAAAAAAATATAATGAAGGTGGGGTATAATGACATTGTCCTATAGGGGGACCGCGTCCTATGAGGGGCACTGCGAGGTGTGTCACTCTTCCCCTGCTTTACGTGGTGACATTGTCCTATGAAGGGGACCGTGTCCTATGAGTGAGATTGCGAGGTGTGTCACTTTACTAGACTGAAGTTGGCTCTGTCCTATGAGGGTGACCGCATCCTATGAGGGGGATCGTGAGGTGTGTCACCTTAGTGTAGCGCGTAAAGAAGAACCCAGCAGTAAGAAGATAAAGAAGATGTAAGAAAGAGAAGAAAACAAAACTAGAGACAAAACTGTAGAGACTGCATATGTTAGGATGTGTTGTTTTCAGCATTATGTTTTACGCATTACTTACTTAGCATTAGGGTAATAGTTGCGTTCATTGATGTAGGTGGCGACGACATAGCCGTTGAGTATTCAGAGCATGCGCAGGATTAGGAGGCAGTTGGAGGAGTACGCACGTGTATGATTTGGCCGGCTGTTTAGGGCGTTTTGACTATGGTGGGTATAGGTACGGGTTTTAGGTGTGTAATCGAAATGATTTTAATTGTCTTAAGTTGATTGAATATATAGACGAATTTCAAACTCTAGTAGTCGTTTTCCTTACTTAACTTATGATTTTTAGTTGATGGAAAAGTGTCCGTTGGGTTATTATTAGCTTCAAGTCAAAGTCCAATCGGTTTTGTGAAGTTTTTAAGGTTTTTAAATAGAGTTCTAGGGAGGAAGTATCGACCGATAGGCTTAGAGGTCAACCAGACCCTACAAGTGTCGAACGCAAGGGTTGACCTGCACGGGCAGAGAGGATCAAGGTGTCGACCGCTCTTTGAGATAAGCGTAGAAGTGTCGACCGGTGTTCTCAGTGTCGACCGATGAGAAGACCCGAAAGAAACGTAGTGTCGTTTGGCGTTTGCCAATGTCGACCGATAAAAATCCCGAGACAACCCAAGTGTCGACTAATGCTTGTAGGTGTCGACCGTTGTCTTTGTTTTATGTTCCATAGAATGAAGTTTTATTCAAACTGATTTTAATCGAGTTTTCCACTGCAATACTATTTCAAATATTTTCAAAAATATCGTTTTAAGTTGAGAAATAAAAGTTTAAAATTTTATTCAAATTTTTCGAGCGTAGTGAGTGAGTAGTAGATGTGTGCAAGCCGCGAATCGTGTAGGGTTTCCGGGGCGTTACAATTGTGGTATCAGAGCAAGATAGTCAAAACGTCCAAATGATTACCTAACAGCACTGATCGCCAAACGATGTGCTTCGACAACTGTAAGTGTTTAATTTTAACTTTAGTTATTAGATGCTTATGAGAGTTATTAAGCTTGTCCAAGAAATTAACTATAATGTCTAGATGACCAGGACGTTCAAGGGTACCGAGAGAGCCAGCTGATACGAGAAATGAGGAAGATTCGATGACGATCAAGAAGTTAACCGAATTAGTGAATAAGTAGTCTCAGCAATTAGGGATCTTTTTGAATAAGGAAGTGCAAGGAAGAGCAGGCTCGAGTTTAGACCATGATGAGTCGGGAGATAGATTTCAGAGATTACGACCCCTGATGTATGAGGACAGTCGTCAGACAGAACACTTGCAGAGGAATGAGTCAGTACCATGGAAAGTATATTCAAGTACCTGAAGGTGGAAGAAGAGAACAAGGTCTCGCTAGCCACATTCTATTTAGCGAAGGACGCTCAGTTTTGGTGGGAGTCCGTGGAGACCGCAGTTGAAGTGTAGCATGCGACATAGGAAACGTTTAAGGAGATATTCTATGACAAATACTTCAATAGCACAGTGCAAGCAACCAAAAGACTGGAGTTCTTACAGTTGAAACAGACCGAGTCGGTAACTGAGTACAACCGATAATTCGAGTCCTTATCTCGGTTTGCCAGCAGTTTAGTGAGCCAGAATGAAGACAAGGTGTTTAAGTATGTACAGGGCTAAAGCCGAAAATATACAAAAGAGTAAAGATAGCTGGAACTCAGGAGGTGCCTTATTCGAAAGTGGTGGGTAAGGCGCTAGAAGTGGAGGAGACTGAGATGAAATGTATTAAATAACGAGAGGCTTTCAGGAGATTATTCAAGGAGGTTGCCTCACAATAAAGCAGAAGTGCCTCCCAGAAGTAACAACAGAGGGGTACTAAGAGGTTCAGCGAGAGCTCGAGTAGCCAGTGAAGCAGTAAAAGGCCTCAGGGGCCGGCGCAGTACCCTTAATGCCTTAAGTGTTTGAGGTATCACCTGGGTGAATGTAGACTAAACCTGAGAAAGTGCTACAATTGTAATGAAGCTGGACACTTGGCTAGAGATTGCCTGAAGCCTCATAAACTCTGTACCTGCATATACTTTGATTCATTCTGGTGCGACGTACTCGTTCGTTGCAACTTCATTCGTGGTTAAGTTGGATGTATGGCTTATGTCAGCGGATTGTATTTACGAGGTAATGTTACCTTCGGGTGGACGTATGTATTCAAATTAAGTAGTGCAAGATAGCATAGTGTCGGTGGAAAGCAAGAATTTATCGCCTGATCTTATTATTATGGGTATAATGGGATATGACATGATATTGTGAATGAATTGACTGTTCAAGCACTACGTTACAATCAACTGTAGGGCGGGCACAGTGAGTTTTCAACCGCCGAATGGTGAGAAGCATACCTTTCAGGTCGCGAAGAATGCCCAGAAGATATCTGTCATGGCGTCTGTTAGTGCTCGCCTAGTTTTGTATGGTGAGTCTTTTGGTTTTCTTGCCAGTATTATAAATATGCAAATTCCCAAGAATTCAAGGCCGCATAATGTTTTAATTGTTCAAGACTTTCCTGAAGTTTTCCTAGATGATTTACCTAGTTTACCTTCTGATCGAGAGATAGAATTTGCTATAGATTGGCACCAGCAGAGATGAAGGAGTTAAAGAAGCAATTAGAAGAGTTGGTGGAGAAAGGATTTATACGCTTCAATTTTTCACCGTGGGGTGCGCCAATCCTTTTCGTCAAGAAAAATGATGGATCGTTGCGCATGTGCATCGACTACAGGGAGTTGAATAAGCTGACGATTAATAACAAGTACCCTTTGCCAAGAATAGAGGATCTATTTGCTCAATTCCAAGGGGTAAGAGTGTTTTCGAAGATTGACCTGAGATCGGGGTATTATCAGTTGAAGGTCAAGCCAGACGATATTCCAAAGACGACTTTTCGAACGCGTTATGGGCATTATGAGTTCTTAGTAATGTCGTTCGGACAGGCGAATGCTCTCGCCGCATTTATGGACCTGATTAACAGAGTATTCCATGACTATCTCGATACATTCGTTATAGTGTTTATCGATGATATATTGGTGTACTCTCGTAGTGAAAAGAATCATAGAGACTCTGAAACGACACTAGCTTTATGCGAAGTTTTCAAAGTGTGAGTTTTGGCTGGATAACATTCAATTTCTAGGATATGTCATCTCAAGCGATGACATATCTGTTGATCTAGCAATGATCCAGACAATTAGCGAGTGGCCATAACCAAAAAATATCACGGAGGTATGAAGTTTCCTTTGGCTGGCGGGTTATTACAGGAGGTTCATCGAAGGATTTTCAAAAATTGCGGCGCCTCTGACCTATTTGACCAGAAAAAGTGTGACGTATCTGTGGTCCGAGGATTGCGAGCATAGTTTCCAGACATTGAAGCAGAGATTTACTACTGCTCTGATTTTGACGTTCCCTACCGAGGACGGAAATATTTATTGTGATGCTTCCAAGGTAGGCCTTAGATGTGTGCTTATTTAGGAAGGGAAGGTGATAGCCTACGCTTCTAGGTAGCTGAAGAATTATGAGCATAATTATCCGACACACGACTTGGAGGTAGTCGCGGTAGTCTTCGCACCAAAAATTTGGAGACATTATCTGTATGGACAGCCATGTGAAGTATATTCGGATCACAAGAGTTTGAAGTTAATCTTTTCTCAAAAGGAGTTGAATATGTGATGTGCCCCAGAGGGCCGTCACTCGATCACAAACCAAGGCACGAGCTCTATCCAATCTGTTCACTAACAAGTTCACTTCTTTTGCAGGAATTACAGGTGTCAAATGCCTATTCGCGGATTTGGAATGGGACACGGGCACAAAGGACAAGGATCAACCCTTGCACTTGTTATCGTGAGAGCTAAAGGTGGAAGCACTTGAATAAGGGATTTGTCTCCCTCGGAATTAATTTGTAATTGAATTTTATTCGGTAAACATCCGCCTTATGTTTTTGTTGGCAAGCATTCGCCTTTCTGTGATGTTTTATAATTGCATGCATCCTTAGGCATTAGGATTAGATATATGTTAAGTTAGATGGTTGTTAGAAGCAACTATTGGGCCGGAGTTTAGCAGCCCACTGATACAACAAATGAGCCAAAGCTTGAAGGTGATCTGGTGTGCAAGTGGACCAAGAATGGCCAACCATGTGGCCCATTTCAAAGCCCAAGCCCATTCTACCCTTCAGCCACCTTAGGTCTATAAATACATGGCTATTGGTGTATGTAAAGGTTGTTGAATATATGAGAAATAGCCTCTTTTTTTGTTTAGCCGAAGTAGTTGAAGCTTGGTGAACGGTAAGGCTCGGTTCGGTCAAGAACCGAGAAGGAGTTCATCTCCTTGAGCTTTCAAGCCCGAGGTTGCTTGAATAGTCGTCGTTCCACTCGTCTTCCCTCTCTTTTCAAGAGAAGGATACATGAAGAGAGTGGCCAGAAACCGGTCCCTTTTGCTGCCGTCTTTCTTCGGAAGGTCGTTATGCCGAGAGCCTAAAAGGTTGCTCATTGGACAGCATTTGGTTTTCTGCTTATATTTTGTTTTTCTGTTTCGTTTGTGGGTAAAACACGACTTATTCGAGGTGGAATCGTGTCATGTGGTATCAGAGCCATGGATAACTTCCCTTGAATGTCTGCAAACGAGTGGATTGATCTTGTTACACATTTTGTTTGCTGCAAACTTTTCATTTCTTCTCTGGTTCGTTGGTTTTGGAAAAAGGCAGAAACCTGTTTTATTAATTTTGTGTCTAACATATAAGGATAAACTTGAATACTATCGTAGATATGTTATTAATGGACAAAATTTAAAAACCGAAAACTCGAAACCATTTAGTCTTTAAAGTCGAAACTTATGTGTTGATCTATTCATATTCGTATGTTCATATTCGTATTCGTATGTTCATATTCGTATTGTGATTGGCTGCTGTTTGAGAGAAGGTGTAGGTGAGAACAGAACACCTTACAACCTAGCTGCTGTTAGAGGGTAGGTGCAGGATTGCTGGACCACTGGTATTGTACGTTTATGTTATTATGCATATGGGTGTGCTATGTGGCAGCTAGTGTTATTACCTTATTCGGAAAAACCATTCTGTTACTGCTCTGTACCTGGTGATTTAATACTGTTTTTGTACTGATTATGTTGTCTGCTGCCTCATTCCATGGTTGCTAACACCTTGGCATAATTACTTTGGCAGAATACTTTGTTTACTTGCCTAATCGGATATCCTACATGATTTGCACACACCCTGTAATCTCTGTGATTATGTTATTATATCTTTACTGTGTGGTTTAATGATATATGAGTTGATGCATGATATAAATACTAAAGGAAAACATGTTTATCAGAATGTGTTAATACCCTAGTAAAATTTTATGCCTAGTTCACTAGTTGTTTTGGTAGGTTTGACCTCTTGAACTTAAAACAATCATAACTTTTGCTACGGGCGTCACATTTTTGCCCGTAAGATATCGATTCGAAGCTCTCTCAGAGCTCTATGACAACTATTTCATAAAAATGGCCCCAAAAGAGGCCATTTATGCCCTCAAATTTGCGTTCCAAGTTTAAGCACCCGGGATCCACTAAAGTTTTCCCTCCGTTCCTAACACGTAGGGCCAATCTAGCGTAAGAACACATGTCTCCCTTACAACCTTAGGAAGTCACATGAAGACTAGAAGTTGACTCAACCGAGATTTAAACCCTGATAGTATGACTCAAGAACCAAACCGGGGTAAGGATGTACCCTAACTCGAGACTCGTACCCATCAAGAGGGAGAGTCCAGCCTTCAAGGACAACTAAATGACCTTAATGGAGAATTTAGTAATCTAAGCCAACAACTCAAAGACTTAACCCTTGTTATGAAATTCATAATGGATAACCTCAATAAGATTAACTCTAGAGAGCCCTCTCGAGATGACCTTCCTATGATGAGACCTGATAACCCTAGGAGAACTAAATACCCTCCTAGGACATTTCTCGACCAGGATCCTTCCCCAATGAGTAAGAGGCCACCTAACCCGAGAAGGAGGTTCAAAGACTTTGACTATCATGATGATGATGAGTGGACCCTAGACGACGAAGAGAATTTCAGGTCTAGCCGTTGAAAGGACTTAGACGATCTTAGGAACATTAAGTTGCATGTTCCGTCATTCAATGGCGCGTGTGATGGTAACACCTTCCTAGATTGGATAGATAAAGTGGAGAAAGTCTTTGACTACTATGATTATTCAGATAAGGTTAAAATCCAGCTAGTTTCGGTCGAGCTCACAGGATACGCGGCTCTCTGGTGGGCCAACATTAAATCCCAAAGACAGAAGATAGGAAACGACCCTGTCAGCACTTGGAGAGTGATGAAGTCCCTCATAACCAAAAGATTCATACCTAGCCAATACCGACAAGAGCTATTCTTACAAATCCAAAACCTCAGACAAAGGGGTTGATCTGTTGAAGAGTACCTTACTGAGTTTGAGACCCTTAGGATTCGTGGAGATATGGACGAGCCTGAAGAGCAAGTACTTGTAAGATTTATTTGAGGATTGCAACAAGATATATGAGACATTATTGAGCTGCATCCCCTAGAATCCCTTGACGCGGTAGTACAAATGGCTATGAAAGTAGAGCGACAACTTAGTAGGAAGAGAAAAGCTAGTTTCACCCAGAAATTCCCGCTCAAGACTACTCCTAAGATCACCTCTTTGCAACCAGAACCAAACAAAACTTTCACCAAAACTAAGGGAAAGAAACCGTTTACATGTAGTTGGCCACCCAAAGAATCAAGCAACAAGACCCTAGTAGAGAGTGCCAATTCCCCTAGATCGCGAGACCTTAAATGCTTTAAGTGTCATGGCTTGGGTCATTTCATGGCTCAGTGTCCTAATAGACGAGTGATGATCCTCCAGGAGGACACTGGAGCGTTTACGAGCGAAGACGAACGAGAAGGTATAAAAGAAGATGAAAAGGATAGTGACTCCCAAGAGGAAGTTTTCCACGCCCCTGAAGGACACATGCTTATGGTAAGAAGACGTGTTCTCGTCACTAAGAATTTTGGACAGGACTGTCAGCGTGAGAACATTTTCCATAGCAGGTGTTTCATCAAGGAGAAGTTATGTTCCCTGATTATAGAAGGAGGTAGTTGTGCTAACGTAGCCTCCACGGAGTTAGTGACCAAGTTAGGCCAAGAGACCAACACTCACTCCCACCCCTACAAGTTACGTTGGCTAGATGATAGGGATGATGTCAAGGTTACCAAGCAAGTGAAAGTTGAATTTTCCCTCGGGAAGTACAAGGACATGGTCTTCTGCGATGTTGTGCCTATGAGTGCAAGTCATTTACTTCTAGGCCGACTCTGGCAGTTTGATCGATGGGTAAACCAAGATGGCTACACTAACTACTATTCCCTTAAGTTTGAAGGAAATACCTTTAAGTTTGCTCCCATGACCCCCAAACAAATATCTAGAGATGACGCTGCAAGAAAAGAAGCCAAGGATAAAGCTACTTTATTCATGACTAAGAAGGAGATAGAGACGTCTGTGCGTAGAGGAGATCTTCTGATTGGTACTTTTTCGAGATAGAATTATGGAACCAGGAGTTATTTCTCAAGCCGTTAAAACTTTACTTAACCAGTTCCAAGATGTGTTCCCAGAAGACTTGTCCCAAGGTCTACCACCCTTGCGTGGCATTGAACACCAAATTGATCTTCTACCTAGAGCCGTACTGCCTAATAGACCAGCATACCGAATGATCCCCGAAGAAACCAAGAAGTTACAAGACCAAGAACAAGAACTTTTGGATAGAGGTTACATTAGAGAGTCCATGAGTCCCTGTGCAGTACCCTCCTTATTAGTTCCCAAGAAAGACTGTACCATGAGGATGTGTGTCGATAGCCGAGCCGTTAACCAAATTACTATCAAGTATAGATTTTCCATCCTCAGGCTCGAGGACATGTTGGATGAGTTCAGTGGAGCTTCCATTTTCTATAAAATAGATCTTAAAAACAGCTACCATCAGATCAGGATGAGAGAAGGCGACGAGTGGAAGATAGCCTTTAAGACAAAATATAGATTATTCGAATGGATGGTGATGCCTTTTGGTTTATCTAACGCCCCAAGTACGTTCATGAGACTCATGCACCATGTGCTTAAAGAGTACTTAGGAAAGTTTATTGTGATATACTTCGATGACATCTTAGTGTATAGCGTGGATCTCACTCAACACCTCTCTCACCTTAACTCCCTCTTCCACAGGACAAGGTGTACTTTCTAGAATTTGTCATCTCAAAAGACGGGATGGAAGTGGACGAGGAAAAGATCAACCCTATCAAAGATTGGCGTATACCGAATTCTATCACAGAAATACGCAGCTTTCATGGGCTAACCTCGTTTTATAGAAGATTCATTAAAGACTTCAATTCGATAGTTGCTCCGTTTACTGATTGCACTAGGAAAAGGAAAGAGTTCTCTTGGACCCTAGCGTACCAAAAGAGCTTTGATCTTATCAAAGACAGATTATGTCATTTCCCTGTACTAGCCTTCCCGGATTTCAACAAGGTCTTTGAGGTCAAAAGCGATGCATCTGGAGTCAGCATAGGAGCAGTGCTTATGCAAGATGGCAAACCCATGGCATACTTTAGCAAAAAGTTGAAAGGACCCATACTAAATTATTCCACCTACGACAAAGAATTCTACCCAGTTATACGTGCTTTAGAACATTGGTAGCATTACCTCCTACCTCGAGAATGTGTTATCAACACTGATCACCAGGCCCTAAGACATATCAAGAGTCAGCACAAGCTCAACAAGAGACATGCCAAGTGAGTGAAGTTCTTAGAAAGGTTTCTTTACACCCTTAAGTATTTGAAAGGAAAGAATAACGTTGTGGCCGATGCCCTCTCTAGAAAGTGCATTCTATTCATCGAATTAGGAGTTAGGTTCTTTGTCTTTGAATGGATTAAGGAGACCTATGAAACCGACCCTGATTTTGGCCCTTATTACATCAAGTGTATGGACAAGGCCGAACGCGAATATCGCCTCATGGATGGTTACTTACTTAAAGCGAGAAAGTTGTGCATTCTCCAAGGAAGCTTAAGACGATGCCTCGTAAAAGAAGCTCATTGCGGGGGCCTAGCAAGTCACTTCGGCGAGAAAAAGACCCTAGAATCGCTTAAGGAACACTTCTATTGGCCTCGCATGATGAAAGATGTGCATCGCATGGTGGAGACATGCGTGATTTGCAAGAAGGCTAAGTGTAAAGTTTTACCTCAAGGCTTATACATGCCCTTACCCATTTCATTACACCCTTGGGTAGAGGTTAGTATGGACTTCGTTTTAGGACTACCATGTATCGCCCTAAATAAAGACTCTATAATGATGGTCGTGGATCGGTTCTCCAAGATGACACATTTTCTTCCTTGTGCCACGACCGATGACTCTGTCTTAATAGCTAACCTATATTTTAAAGAGATCGTTTGCCTGCATGGTATACCGCGCTCTATCGTGTCAGATAGAGACACTAAATTTCTGAGTACCTTTTGGACCACTTTGTGGAAAAAAGATGGGGACTAGGTTGTGTTTCAGCACATCCTTTCATCCCCAATTCGATGGTTAAACGGAAGTCATCAACAGAACCCTAGGTACCCTCTTACGCACCGTTGTAGGTAAGAAACTGTCTAACTGGGATATAGTACTCCCAGGCTTGGAGTTTGCCTACAACCACACCCTTCATTCCCCTACTCAGCAATCGCCCTTTGAGCTTGCCTATGGATTTAATCCATATACACCGTTAGATCTTGTTCCATTAACTTCTACAGACTTAGCTAATCCATCAGGAGCAGACAAGGTGAAACGAATTAAGGAATTGCATGAGACTGTACGCAAAGTAATCGAGAAAAGAAATGACAAGGTTGCCAAACACGCTAATAAAGGACGACGAGAAGTTATCTTTAATGTAGGAGACTTAGTTTGGTTACACCTCAAGAAAGAAAGGTTCCCCGCTAAAAGGAAATCCAAGTTGATGCCTAGAGCAGAAGGAGCATTTAAGGTGTTAGAAAGAATCAACAATAATGCCAATAAGATAGAGCTACCCGGTGACTATGGAATTTTCTCCACCTTTAATGTCCAAGATCTCTCGCCATACAAAGGAGACGATGATGACATTGAAGCGGCCCATTAACGGATTTGAGGTCAAATCCTCAATCACCTGGGGAGGATGATGTGCTCCAGAGGGCCGTCACTCCATCACAAACCAAAGCATGAGCTCTATCCAACCTGTTCACTAACAAGTTCACTTCTTTTGCAAGAATTATAGGTGTCGAATGCCTATTCGCGGATTTGGAATGGGACCCGAGCACAAAGGACAAAGATCAACCCTTGCACTTGCTATTGTGGGAGCTAAAGGTGGAAGCACTTGAAGAAGGGATTTGTCTCCCTCAGAATTAATTTGTTATTGAATTTTATTCGGCAAACATTCGCCTTATGTTTTTGTAAGCAAACATTCGCCTTCCTGTAATGTTTTATAATTGCATGCATCCTTAGACATTAGGATTAAATGTATGTTAAATTAGCTAGTGGTTAGAAGCAACAATTTGGCCGGAGTTTAGCAGCCCACTGATGCAACAAATGAGCCAAAGCTTAAAGGTGATCTGGTGTGCAAGTGGACCAAGAATGGCCAACCATGTGACCCATTTCGAAGCCCAAGCCCATTCTACCCTTCAGCCACCCTAGTTCTATAAATACGCGGTTATTGGTGTGTGTAAAGGTTGTTGAATATATGAGAAATAACCTCTTTTTTGTTCAGCCAAAGTAGTTGAAGCTTAGTGAACGGTAAGGCTCGGTTCGGTTAAGAACCGAGAAGGAGTTCATATCCTTGAGCTTTCAAGCCTCAGGTTGCTTGAATAGCCGTCGTTCCACTCGTCTTCCCTCTCTTTTCCAGAGAAGGATACTCGAAGAGAGTGGCCAAAAATCGGTCCCGTTTGCTGCCGTCTTCCTTCGGAAGGTCGTTATGCCGAGAGCCTAAAAGGTTGCTCATCGGACAGCATTCGGTTTTCTGCTTATATTTTGTTTTTTGTTTTGTTTGTGGGTAAAACACGACTCATTCGAGGTGGAATCGTGTCAATATGAGGCAGCAGCGGTGGTTGGAATTCGTGAAGTACTACGATGTTGAGATTAAATATTACCCCAGCAAGGCAAACGTGGTGGCTGATGCATTGAGCAGAGTGACGGCATCCACATCGGCGATGGATTCAGGTATGCCACTGACCTTAGATGTAGAATTTCAGAAGTTCAACTTGGAGGTGCTGTCGAGTGTCTCGGCCATGTTATTAACTATGTCCTTACAGCCTACGATTCTGGAGAAGATTAAGTAGGTCCAGAAGGACGACACTGAATGCGAAGAAAATAAATCAATCATTGCTTCCAACGACAGGTCAGAGTTCAGTTATTCAGACGACGGAATTTTGTAAGTTTCGAAATAGGTGGTTCGTTTAGAGTAATAGAGAACTACAGAGAGAAATAGTAGCTGAAGCCCACTATTCGAGGTTTTTTGTGCATCCAGCGAATACCAAGATGTACAGAGATCTTAAGCAGCATTATTGGTGGCCCGATATGAAAAAGATCGTGGCAAAGTATGTTGGGGCTTGTTTAATTTGTCAGCAGATTAAGGCTGAACACCAGATGCCAGCGGGAAAGCTACAACCATTGCTTATTCCCGAGTGGAGACTATAGCACTTTGGTTCATCCTGTGGAGACTATAGCACTTTGGATTGTCCAATTTAGACGAGTATTGGAGAAGTTATGAATTTCCAAAGTTGGTCGAAAATTGTGTAGGACTTTGGGTTTAGTTAGATTAGTTGTGAGAGTGTTGTTTACCCTTAGAGTTTTATGAGTTGGACGAAGGAAAAATTAATGGATGTGTGATTTTATAGATTTTCCAGTTTAGCGAGCTATTTACGAGCGAGGAATTGCTAGAACGTCAGGTAACTAACGTAGTAGAAGTTTTGCCTTCGGGCCTACTTCATAGTTCAATAATATGCATTTCACGTTTACTTTACGTTATGTTTTCGTGGTTGTGCATCATTGTTTTAAATTAGGAGAACGAGACGAAAATGAATTTCTATGTTTATACGAAGTGAAAAAGTAGGATGTGATGAGACGAACGAATTGAGAAGATACGTAAAAAAAAAAAATAATGAAGCTGGGGTAGAGTGACATTGTCCTATGAGGGGGACCGCGTCCTACGAGGGGCACCGCGAGGTGTATCACTCTTCCTCAGCTTTACGTGGCGACATTGTCCTATGAGGGGGACCGCGGCCTGTGAGAGAGATTGCGAGGTGTGTCACTTTACTAGACTGATGTTGGGTCTGTCCTATGAGGGGGACCAGGAGGTGTGTCTCCTTATTCTAGCGCGTAAAGAAGAACCCAGCAGTAAGAAGATAAAGAAGATGTAAGAAAGAGACGAAAATAAAAATAGAGACGAAACTATAGAGACTGCATATGTTAGGATGTGTTGTTTTCAGCATTATGTTTTACGCATTACTTACTTAGCATTAGGCTAATAATTGAGTTCTGTGATGTAGGTGACGACAACATAGCCGATGAGTACTCAGAGCATGCACAGGATTAGGAGGCAGTTTGAGAAGTACGCACGTGGATGATCTGGCCGGCTGTTTAGGGCGTTTTGACTATGGTGGGTATACGTACGAGTTTTGGATGTGTAATTAAAATGATTTTAATTGTTTTAAGTCGATTGAATGTATAGACGGATTTCAAACTCTAGTAGTCGTTTTCCTTACTTAAATTATGTTTTTGAATTGATGAAAAAATGTGCGTTGGATTACTATTAGCGTCGAGTCAGAGTCCGATCAGTTTTGTGAAGTTTTTAAGGTTTTTAAACTGAGTTCTGGGGAGGAAGTGTCGACTGATAGGCTTAGTGGTCGACCAGACCCTGCAAATGTCGACCGTACGGGTCGACATGCGCAGGTAGAGAGGATCAAGGTGTCGACCTGTGAAAGTAGGTATCGACCACTCTCTGAGATGAGCGTAGAAGTGTCGACCGGTGTTCTCAGTGTCGACCATGAGAAGACCCGAGAAAAACGTAGTGTCGTCTGGCGTTTGTCAATGTTGACCGATGAAAAACCCGAGACAACTCAAGTGTCGACCGATGCTTGCAAGTGTCGACCGGTGTCTCTGTTTTATGTTCAACAAAATGAAGTTTTATTCAAAATGATTTTAATCGCGTTTTTCGCTGGAATACTATTTAAAATATTTTTAAAAATGTCGTTTTAAGTCAAGAAATAAAAGTTTTAAATTTTATTCAAATTTTCTGAGCGTAGTGAGTGAGTTGTAGAAGTGTACGAACCAGGAACAGTGTAGGGTTTCCGGGTAGTTACAATTTCACCAGAAAATTTCCAAGAGTATTCATCCATCAAACTATCTAGAGAATACCCATAACAAAATCGAAGTTTAAAGACAACGAAATCCATCAACTACAAATGAAGAAAGTCCACAGTATAGAACAATGACATACTCCAACATATAAAAGTACACACGCGTCTCCAAAACACCACAAACACTCTATACAATCCTGTACAACCGACACCTATACGAACTCATCCGACCACATAAATATCACGACACAAAGCAACAACCCGAGTAAACCTCACCACCACCTACCATCTCCACGGGTCGGGTCGCCTTAGCAATCCGCCGTCCGGTGCTTCGGTCGCGCGCGGCCAACCTTCATACGCCTCAGGACTAGGCTCTCGAGGCTCACCAGCAACAATGTCTGCACCTACACCATAGAACACAGATCATAAGCCTAACACTCAATAAGTAATGCAATATGTAAGCAAAAACCGACAATGCAATCCTATCACATGCAGTCTCTACACCCATACTCATGTTGTCACACCTGTGACGCGTAGTGCATCAGCATCAGGGTGAGAATGAACCTAGCGCCACCCTACACCCTGACACATAGGCACCGTCCCAGACTCTTCAGCAACGGGTCCCACAAGGTACACACACGAATCACCACACAGCAACCATGTTAGGATGAGAGCGAACCTCGCGTCACACTACACCCTGACACGTCGCCCCCGTCCCGGCCTCCCCAACAACGGGGCCATAGTTGCCACACACACACATTTCGGAACAACTCAGCTGGCTCACTCCTCGAGCGGAATCCATGACTGATATTGCACTGGCTCACACACTAGCAGGATCCGCAATACCATTGTCCATCATGCTCACTGCTGACACATACACGCTGTGTGACGGCCCAGCCGACCCACTCATCGAGCAGAATCTGTGGTTGGTTACGCACCAGTCCACACACTAGCAGGATCGACGGTACCACCACCACGCGTCTCACCACTTACTCAAAATATGTTCAAAAACATTTTCATTCACTTTTTAAAACATGATCCATGTCAAACAATACGCACGCACACCATAATCAACAACATAAATTCTAAAGTTCCACGGTGTAGGCCCACCTGGGCAAAACACATGCATGCACTACTTACTTGGCGTTCTAAGCTTACTCGATGCACAGCTTTGCCAAAACGCCTCAACCTAAAACATAAACAATCGCCCATCAATCTTCGCATCAAAATTCACTAAATATGCTAAGAATCACATCTCTCAACTAAATCCATGAAATTCCAACTAAAACGAGTCACTAATTCGGTTCGGCCAAAAACTAGCCTAAACTTCGGACGCGCATAACTTTTGCGTCCGTGAACGGAATCGAACGATTCAAGAGGCTAAACGCTCCTCTAGGAACCTAGTTTAACATGCTAAGACGAATTTTAAAATGTTAGTTGCTGCTAGGTGAAAAACACTACAAATTGAATCTGCCCTTTAGTAAAAAATTTCATATTTTTGGTTTTTCAACAAAACTCACTCAAAACTCGTCTTTCGCACTAAAATCCTCCACACTAACGTCACACATCACAATTCCACTAAAAACGCTCAATGATTCGACTCGGTCTAAAATTCAACATAAACTTCCGATGCGCATAAGTTTTGCGTCGAATATCGGAATCAAACGATTCCAGCGGCCAAACGTTCCTCTAACAACCTAATTTAATTTACAAAAACAGAATTTAAAACGAATAATCAAAGCTAGGCCAAAACACAAAAACAGAGTCTGCTTTTACACGAAAAAAAATCCAAATTTCAACATTAACCTAATTTTCACAAATTTCTCCGCTAATCTATTACATTCTAATATATTAAGTATGAACTAACCATAATTGAATGTTTCCAATTCAGAAAACTTGAATTGGAAATCCCAACCCCTTGGTTTTCAAGCAAAACCGATGCTCCCCACCACAATTTCTTAACCCAACAATTCTCACCAATTCCCGCTATCAATCGACCAAAAAGGAGAGCATCATGCACTCCCCACCTCGGCCAACAGAACAGAGATAGAAAGCAAGGGGGACCCTCCGAGCTCGTGGCTTTGCTGTCCATGGTCACGCGACACATGCACAGCCTAAAACTGACCCAACACTCATCGTAACATTCGGAAGGATTGAAGGAAGACGACCATCAACTCGGGCGAATAGAACTAGAGCATGGGAGGAAGCATACCTTCGGTCTTCAGCTTGGGAAACCGAACTCGTCTCCACCATAGTCCTCTCGGCTAACCAGCATTTGGTTCTCCTCCGTCGTAGGTGTCGACAGGTCGCCGAGTTCTCTCCCTCCCTCTCATGACTTCTCGCGTTCTCTCTCTCGCATCCTTATTCTTTCGGCCGCGGGACAACACAGGGTGGAATGGCTTCCACTCGAAGCCATTCCACCTTATGTAAAAATGTAATTATTAAAATTAAAGTGAAATTACCTAAATGCCCTCACGTATTTTCATTTCTCCGAACCTTTGATAATTCGCGTCCTCTCGACTTAAAAATTTCAGAAATCGTCACTAAATTTAGATTTCGAGTTTTATAAATTAATTTACCAGTTAAAATATTTCTCAAAATTTCAACCGAGATTTAATTAAAAATTTTGAAAATTAGATTTAAAATTCGAAATTTTTTGGGTTATTACAATTTACATTAGAATTTAGTTACTATTTTTTTTCGCAATTTTAACGTTTTTTAAATAAAAATATTTTCATACATTCGAAATTTTATATTTTTTTTCTAGGTGAAGTAAATATTTGTGTAGATGATTGTTCCACAAAATATAATTAATTCTATAATTTTCTCTATGTCATTATCATCAATATTATAATTATGAGAATCCATAATAAATAAGACTCTGTAGCCCCCCAACAAGCAACAACTCTAGTTCTGAGCGGCCCATCACATTTCATGGAAAAGAAAAGAGAGTGTTAGTGGATAGACAATGTCTTGTCATTGTTTTCTCAATTCCCCATAAAAAATCTCACACTTCAACTTTACTGATTACCCCACGTCCTCCTTGGGATTGGACTCTTCTTTCTCCTCCTTAATTCCCATCTTCCTTTCAAACTTGTCATTTCCTCTTATGTATACGTCACTCAACCCTGCCCTCTACTCCTACAGCTTTATCCACTACACTGTTGCCCTCTCCGACCACGCCACTCTCTTTCGTATTGTATCCTCCCTCCCCTAACTCCCTGATTCCTCCCCCATCCTCACCGAGTATGACTCTCTAGCCTATGAGCTACTTAGTGACCAAATCTCTCTTGTCCTCGACCGCCGGGATGTCCCTTTCCAGGAGACCTCTCTTCACCTCACTGTTCGCCTTAGAGATGCCTATGCGGCTCGCATTCTCGCCTCTGTCGGCGTTAATATCTCTCTTTAAAATTCTACTGGCTCGAACCCCTTGCAGGAATCTTTATGCCATCAGACCTCTAATGTTACCCTCATTCTTCTCAGGTGTCACCACCGTTTTGCTTAGTCCAAGTGGCATTGCTGCTTGCCTAGTCTAATTGATCATTGCTTGCAAGGGAAGGTGGGCTACCTCGAGAAGCCTGGCCCATCAAGCCAACAAGCCAAATCGTTTGGGGACTGCCTGACTCAGTCCTTAGCAGGCTCGCAAGCCCAGTCCTTGGGCTAGGCTTGGCCCTGCCCACCTCACGGGATTGGACCAGGCTTGGTCCACTACATTAGCAAGCCGAGCAGTCGGGTTGGCTGGTACCAGTACGCCCGTTAAACACGTCTATCACTCATAAACTGAGATAGTATATGTACAGAATAACACAATTCAAGTCAGTGTAATTGTTGAGTAAATGAGGCCATTTACAAGTTGTCGATACTTCTCTGGATACTCAAAGACGATGCCATTGATGGTGGCGAGATGGTGGTTCTGTTCAATGGGCGTAGAAATAGGGCGTACTCCAAGTAAGTGAAGCTCACTTATAATGTCAAGAACGCATTTGCGTTGTGAAAGAAACAAACCATCATTCCCTCACGCTACTTATATATCGAGAAAATATTTGAGAACGCCCAAGTCTTTCATATGAAATCTCTTACTGAGTTGTTGCTTGAATTTTTTTATTGTAAAAAAAGAAGAACCAGTGATTATAATGTCATACACATATACAAAAAAGGCAACATCCACCTTGGAATAACTAAATAATGAGTAATCAACATAAGATTGTTTTAAGTTAATATCTTTCAAAGCAGTCGAGCCAATTCTAAGGCACTTGTCGAAGTCTATACAATAACTTATGTAATCGACACACCTTACTTAAAGCAGCAGAGTTAAAACCAGGAGGGAGTTGCATATATACCTTCTCATCAAGATCTCCATGTAGAAAGACATTATGCACATCCATCTGGTGTAGTTCCCACTTTCTTGCTACTGCCATAGCAAAAAATGTGCGAATCGTGACCATTTTAGCGACAGGGGCAAATGTTTCATTGAAATCAATTCTGACAACTTGTTGATTCCCGTACACTACTAGACGCCATTTAATCTTTCAATCAGACCATCAAATTGATACTTGACTTTATAGACCCATTTATAACTGACCGCTTTCTTCCAGGGTGGAAGATCCTCTAAATCCAAGTTTCGTTTCTCTCAAGTGCATCTATTTCTTCCTGCATTGCTTTCCACCAACCAAGGTCCTTAACAGCTTCTTTAAAGTAGGGGGGTTCAGTGCCTACAATAATTGTTGCCAAAAAACATGTGTTTCACAGAAAATTTATCACAATTTACATAATAAACAATGAGAAAATGAGTATTTGAGGACTTTGACGAAGCAGTGATAGATGATGTGATAGGGTTTTTAATTCGAACTAAGTTGGTAATGAAGCTCTTGAGTTTACTGGAATGTTTCTTTATTCGATGACCTTGACTAGTTTCATGCGGAACATTTTCTTCATTGATCACAACTTCCCAGTATCTGACATTGCACCAACACCAAGTTGCTGGACAACTTCTAAGTCGCCACCCATTACTTATATGGCGTGTTGTATAGCCCCGTCATATATTTCTCTTGCCACAGTCGAGTGTTCCTCACTACCCCTTGCTAAAGGAATATCCTCAAAATAAGTCATAATGTCGTAATACTCCTTATTTTCAAACACATCATCAGTGTTATGCAAGTAGACTTTGCTGGTAAAAGGAAATTGTTGTTCACAAAAAACATCTCGAGATATAAAGAACACATGTTTCTCTAAGTCATACAAATGCCAGCCCTTTTTACCAAATGGATATCCTACAAACAAACATCGACGAGTGCGAGTGCCAAACTTATCCTTCACACGAGGTTGATTTTTGACAAAACAAAGACAACCAAATACATGAAGAACATCATACTTAGAAGGTGAACCAAAAAGAATTTCATGTGGTTTTTTATTATTGAGCAATTGGGTATGAGTTTGGTTAATGACATGGGTCCTCCCCCCAAAAAAAAGTGGGAAGATTAGCTTGAAAGAGTAATGTCTGGGCCACATTAAGAATGTCTATGATTATGTTCTACCCTCCCATTTTGTTGTGAAGTGTTGACACAAAATGTTTGATGGATAATACCATTGTCAGCATAAAACCAATGAATACATGTGAATTCTTTTCCATTATCACTTAGTAGAATTTTAACATGCTTATCAAATTGAGTTTTAAATATTTTACAAAAATTCTGAATATGTTGAGGCATCTTGAATTTTGCATACATCAAATAAACTCATACAACTCGAGAACAGTCATCAACAATAGTTAAAAAATAATGAGCACCACAACTAGCAGACAAAGTATACGCACTCCATATATCACAATGGATTAAATCAAAAATATTTTTTGCTCTACTATTAGTCAAAGTAAACATGCATCTAGTTTGTTTGGCTCTTAAACAAATATCACAAGATTCATGGATAACATTAACATCCTTGTTTCCATTATTTCTAATATCAGGTAAAAGTAAATCCACTTTTCGATAAGTGTGTCTTAACCTTTGATGTCATAATTCTTATTTATCTTCCATAGTTGCTTGATAAGGTTGAAGTTGTCTCAAAGGCCGAAACCAATAAATCGTCACATTGTTCAACGGCTCCAATCATAATCCTCAAAGCACAATAATATATATGCAAAGCTTATCAGTGAAAGTGACAGAATAAGATAGATCGACAAGCAAGTGTGTAATGGTTTGAACCTTCAATATTCTATTGTTAATAATGTATTGTGGATATTTATTATGGATGATATATGAATATAAGTTATGGAAGTTGTATTGAAGAAATGATACAAAATCCTTCAGAGTGCTAAGAACGAATTGTTTTGTAGGAACAGACTTGATTATGAGTATAATAACTTTTTCTATGATAATTGGATTACTATGAAATTTAAAAGTCATAAACTAGACATCTAGAGGAAAGGAAAGAGTTTAGAATGAAAGAATTTGTATGTGAGTCACAAAAGTTATTTACTTTTTAATTTGATGAATGCAATTTACGTTTTAAACTGCACTGTTTTGATATATGGCTTTAAACTACACCTTAGAGTGAGAATTTAGAAAAAGTTAAAGAAGGAAAAATATTTCTAACACTTTAGACAACCAATGAAGTTAGAATACGTAGCAGTCAGCATATGTTGGGTAAGTTGTTTGCTTAAGTGATTAACTAAGTTAATTAATTATGATTAAGGCTAATTAATCATGAATTGTTGATTAACTTAATACTGATAAACATGAATTTAGTTTCGGTTAAGTATACTTAAACATAAGTAATCATGGTATTTTTTAAAATATCCATAGAAGGAAAGACAATTTTGTAAAAAGTCATGAAGATGTTGGGTTAAAAAGGGAAGTTTATCCAAGAATAATCGAAGAATCAGTAATTTTTGTGCAAAGTATTTAGCTCAAGAGAAAAGAAAAAGCTAGGAGGCAAAGGAGAAAAAAGAGAGAAAAAGTGGGAGAAAAAGTGGGATTTTGACTTGCTCCTCAAAGACAAGTTGCTCAGCTTAGGGAGGCGATTCCATAGGACTAAAAATTAGTTCGTTAGGTGAAAATTTTATGAGAGAAGAGGAACTTTCAATAGATAAGTAAATCTTATATTTAGAATAGTTAATTTAATTTTTATTGCATTGTTTAAGTGGAGATAAATTTAAATTATATCTTTTGTTCTGGTTATACTAGAATTTTGATTGTGGGTTGAAGTGATTAAATGAATGTTGTTTTGATGTGAAATGAATGGTGTTTTATAAAAAAAATTATGTTTTCAAATTGTCTTGTGATGTTAAAAATTAATGTTTTGAAAACATTGTTTTAAATCAATGTGATATGTTGGTTTTCAAAATAATTTGCATGGGTGAGTTGCATGGTTTTAAATGTGCATGACATTGATTTTATAAAATATGTTAAAGTATGCATTTGATGAAAATAGGAAGTTGACAATCTTGGTAACACATGAACTCAATGGTTGGACTTACCTCTTCGTGTGCAATATGTATGACTATGAAAATGAGAAGGAGATCAACTTAATGTCCTCATTGAGTTAAAAGTACCTAAACCTCGAGAAGAAGCAGTGAATAGGGTCTTACAGCCCTGCCATAAAAAGCCCAGGAACGTGTAGGAATGTGTGATGGTTATACATCTTGGATTCGAGTGTATTGCATTTTTAAAATAAATATTTATTGTTAAAAAATGCATTGGATTTTTTTTTTAAAAAGATGGTTTTAATCATGCAAATTTATTCTACTTGCATTGGATTTATTTGATGAAAATAATTCTAATCAATGGTTGAGTGATTTCAATAGAAATTAATATGATTTTTAAAGAATCATTGTAATGGAAGATGGTGAATGATCCTACATGGTGTTAATAAAGTTTGAATTAGTTATTCTATGTGTTAGATTTATTTATTGAGTTAAAAGCTCATTATATGGATAATTCATATTTTTCAGATATCGAGAACATTTATCGGGGGGAAAAACAAAAGGCAATATAAAGTTTGCGAAGAGGGATAGGTAAACTATCAGGGTAGATGGTCTTTTTGTTTGGGTGAGATGTTTGGATTTCCTTTGTGTAAAAATCTTTTTGAAAGTTGACATATAATGACCTACTTTTGTAGTAAATTCCGTGTTAGTATTCTGATTTTCATGTAAATTTTCAATGTATAAAATATATGTTGTTTTCTTCATGCAATGATCAAGTTGAAGAAGTATGTTTCATTACCTCTTAACGATCTATGCATACGCGAGGTGAGTGACAATGAGAGTATCCCTTTGACGTTCGACTCTTTCCTACTTTGGGAATCCTATAGCCCATCAAAGTCCAGTTGATTGAATTGGGTCCTGACAAAGTGAGACACCGATAGAAAATTACAAGTAAGATCTAGAACATATAAAACATTATTTAAGTATCATATTATCGTGTCTTCCTTAGTGACAATGGTTTGTTTTCCATTAGGCAGCTCAATAGAAGTAGGAGTAACATAAAATAATTGGTTAAATAATATAGAATTACCAATCATGTGATTCGAGCATCCGGTATCGATGATCCATTGAGCGGAAGAGACAAACTTACCACTCAACGTTTCGGTGGAAGAAGACTGCACTTTTGAAGAGCTGAGCATGTTCATAAGCATAGCCTACTTGTAACGACCAAAAATTGCAAATGCTTATTCTTTGAAAATTTCGTAAAAATATTTTAAAATATTTTGCGCTTCATTTTGATGCCCAAATCGTATAAACTCCCTTTATAAAAATTTGCAAAAACTTTTAAAAAATATACTTGTAAAATTTTTCTTTTTTGGTGAATAGTGCCATGATTAGTGTTTGGTTGACCGATCGACTGATTTAGCCGATCGATTGGCATCCATTCTGTTTTTGACTCTCATTTTATGAAAAGGGTCGATCGATCAGCAAAATTAGCCGATCTATTGGCACCCGATCTATTTTCTCACCTATTTTTCTCCATTTTCAACCATTATCACTCCTATCTTTTTTCTATTCATCACCCATCCATTTCTATACATTTCATCTATCAAAACATCATAACTTAACATATTTTTATCATACATTCTACAAAGTCCTACTTATAAGGAAAACGGTTGAAATACGTAGCGGAAGTCTTAAAGTAAAACGTGAAAATCCCCCTTTCAAAACATATGTACATATCAAACCGTATTTATTTCCGACAATTCCAGTCGAGTTTGCTTAACATTTAAAATCTATCTCCACCTAAGATTTGAAATCCAAAAAACATGTACCAAAACATTTTGGAGCATCACCCACGCGTCAAGTTTGCTTAACAGCCACAAGCCTTCCGCCATGAGTTCACCCCTGCAACTGCTTTTAAACATCCACTTAAACCTCGAAGTCCTCACCTGTAAGTTCTTCACCCACATTATCAAAGTTTAAATATGAGTCTAAAGCTCAACAAGCGATGTCTAATTCAATGCATGTCATGCAGAAACATTTCATAAAACATGTACATTCTTTACTTGTCTTATCACTTGGTATGGGTTAAAGAGGCTCAATAGGGGGAGTAGGCGCATACATAACAGTAATCTTTGGGCGAGGACGGTTTGACATAGTCCCAGGGAAGAACAAATACTATGAGGATGCCCGATTTTACATAGTCCCAAAGAAGGACAAAACACATAGTCATACTAGTCCTGTCCCGCAACTTAACCATTTACGTACATTACATTATCTTGTCTTTCTTACATAAAACATATGCATAAAACATTTTGCATAATTTCATTAAAAAAATGATGTATGATACATATAGATGCACATAAAACATAGCATAATCATATGACATATCCTCAAAGAAAACATAGACAAATCCTCAATTAAATCAAACAATGAAACACATAACCTAACACATTTCCTATAGCTTAAACTACCCATAAAACGTCCCCAAAAACACATACTTCCAATAAGTAATCTATCCTACCTAGTATCTTTGTAATATAGGCCAAAAGGGCGAAACACATGCAATATACACTTATCTTAAATCATTAGCAATTAAAGCAACGTTATTACTTATCCTTGATGTTTCCAAACCTAATAAATGGGCATAAAATCATCAATAAAATCACAAGGCTTGAAACAAATCAATCACAACTCAACATTCATAATCATTCCAGCAATTCCAATTCCAATAATTCAAACTTCAACAAAAAGAAAAAACTTACTCGATTACCGTTCAATTCTTTAGATTTTTCATCAAAACTTGGCAGAATATTAAACACCCATAACTTAAGCTATACTTAACCGAATTCAACGATTGAAAATGCTATGGAATTCTTAAAGGGTCTATTTTAATATAGTGGAATCAATTTATCAAAAACTAGTACCATAATTGATAGAAAAATAAGAAACCAAATTTGTCCTGTTTTATAACATTTTTCAACCTAAATTCCAACTTTTATCAAAACTCATCCAAAAATCTAATTTCTTTCCATATAAACTACCTATACACTCATTTAACATGAATGAACATCCAATAAGAGATGAATTATAGTAACTTATCATGACTTTGGGAATTCTCATTAGGGTTTAACAAAACCTCAAACAAACTTAACAAAATCACTCTTTTTTCATCATTGAATCAATAAACTTACATAGCCATAACCTAAACTTATTTTTACCTTAAATCTTGAGAGAAAGGAAGAGGTTAATCGTAGGAGAAGTTGCAAAAATAGAGGGAGAAGAGAATGGTTTACGTGGAGAGAAAGAGAGTGTGTTAGGGTGAAGAAAAGTGGTGAATAGTGTCTTAATTTACACCACACAAATCACTTTTTAACTTTAGCCTCAATTACATGTAGTTTTCAATAACTACATCTAGTTTCTAACCCCCTACTTATGTACAAATTCCTTTAACGTGAATTTGTTTCCAAAACCTACAAATGTTGACTCTTCACCCTTTTTATTTTTCATTTTCTTTTTTGACTTTTCCTCATTTTTCCTTTGATTTTTGAGTTTGTCATCGCTTTTTTTATTTCCTTCCTCACTTCTTATCCCTTAGATCTTCAACGTGATTTTTTCTTTTACATTCCAAAGTAGGACTTTTCAAACTTTTTTTTTTTATAGTTTACATTTTTTTTCCTCTTTTCTCTATTCTTTCTCTCCTTTATTTCCATTCTCACTTTCCTTGCAAAATAGAAAGTAACAGTTTCTTTATCCTCAACTTAAATTCCTTGTTTTCCACCTCTTCTTTGACTTTTCAACTTTCCTTCATTCAATATTTTCTAACCCTTAATCTACATTGAAAATGGTACATTATAGTTTGCACAAATTTTATACAAAATAAGATAATCACATAATAGAATGTCGGGTGTTACATTCCACTATCCTTAAATAAAATTTTGTCTTCAAAATTTGCTTACCCAAAGAGCTCTGGATATTTATCTATCATATCATGTTTTCGCTCCCAGGTTGCCTCCTCTACGTTGTGATTACGCCATAGAACTTTTACTAATGGGATTTCCTTATTACATAGCACTTTTACACTTGATTCCAGTTCGTATGTCAGAGTCGGCTGAATCTCTATATCTACCGATTCCACAACCTGAGATGGATCTTGTACGCACTTTCTCAGCAAGGATACGTGAAAAACGTTGTGGACTCCATCCATCGACGAAGGTAAATGTAGTCTATAAGTTGTATTTCCAATTGTAACACCTCGAGAAACCCCACGTTCCCGGTGCGCTACAGTACGTCTACATGCTACACACTATGACACCACTGAAACATGACACAACTCACTCAATTTAATACCACTTTCGTTTTCAAAACATCTTCAAGAAACATTTGTGAGTATGAAAAATTTTTCACTCGATTCGAAAACAACTCGCGTCCCGAAAAGGGAACACGAAATCCTCAATATAAAAACTACGCAGTGGAAAAGAAAACAATTTAAAGTAATTTTCAAAATAAAACGACAAGACTCGAAATCCTAGGAAAGAGTCCAACGCACCCCTCGAACTACACAAATCCAATGCCGCGCACCCACGTCCCCCACTTTGGCGCCCCACGCGCACTCTCGCAGTGCCGTGCGCGCCAACTCAACATTACCGCGTCACGCGCATGTTCACAGCGCCGCGTGCCCCACGCACCCTGCCTCCTTACAGCACGTCCGTACACATACTCTCACCAGGCGCCGCACGACCCGTGAGCACCCGCAGGGCCGCGTGCTCCGCGCACCAGCGATCACGCCGCACTCCTACGCCCATCCACACTTCTCTAGCACCCACTGTACACATACTGACCTATTCCATATCCTTTCGACTCCCAACCCCTCCCTCGAAATTTCGGAAGAATAACGCCTAAAAACTGGCTATCCTAAAATTTAAACCCTGAACACAGTTCACCAGAAAACTAGAAATATCTATTCACCAACCATCTAGAGAATCTCCATAACAAAACCGAAGTTAAAGATAACAAAAATTCATCAACTACAAATGAAGAAAATTCACAGTATAGAGCATTACCAAGCTCCTACATGTACAAAGTACGCGTACGTCACCAAAACCACAAGCACTCCATAAACCCCTATATAACTGACGCCTATACAACTCGTCAAATTAACTGTACATTGATACAGCAAAAGAAATTACCCGCAAAAGAATCAAACCACCACCTACTGTCTCCACGGGTCTGGTCGCCCTAACAAAATTTGCCATCCAGTGCCTCGGTCACACGCCGCCTACCGTCCTATGCCTCAGGACTAGGCTCTCGAGGCTCACCCGCAAAATCGTCAGCACCTACATCATAGAACACACAACATAATCCTAACACTCGGTAAGTAATGCGATATGAAAGTAAAAGCCGACAATGCAATCCTATCACATGCATTCTCTACACTCACACTCATGTCGTCACATCTATGATGCGTAGTGTAGCCGTACTAGGGTAAAGAGGAATCTAACGCCATTCTACACCCTGACACGTCGCCACTGTCCCGGACTCCCCAGCAACGAGGCCAACAAGCTGCACACACGGATCACCACACAACAACCACATCAGGGTGAGAGTGTACCTCGTGCCACACTACACCCTGACACGTCGCCCCCGTCCCAGCCTCCTTAGCACATGCCATAGTTGCCACACACACGTTTCGCGATAGCCCACCCGGCCCACTCCTCGAGCGGAATCCGCGACTAGTGTGGCACTGACCCACACACTAGTAGGATCCGCGGTACGACTGCCCATTACCCTCACTGTCAACACATACACTCCACTCCTCGAGCGAAATCCGCGATTGGTTACGCACCGACCCACACACTAGCAGGATCTGTGGTACCACAGCCACGCGTCTCACCACTTACTCAAAATATGCTCAAAATCATTTTCGTTATCTTTTTTAAAAAAAATGATGCATGGCAAATAATACGCACGCATACAACAATCAATCACATAAATTCTAAAGTTCTACGGTGTAGGCTCACTTGGGCAAAACACATGCATGCACTACTTACTTGGCGTTCTAAGCTCACTCGATACACAGTTTTGCCAAAAATACCTCAACCTAAAACACAAACAATCACACATCAATCTTTACTTCAAAACTCACCAAATAAGTTAAAAATAACACTTCTTAACTAAACTCATGAAATTCCAACTAAAACGGGTCACCAAATTGGTTCAGACGAGCATAACTTTTGCGTCCGTTGACGGAATCGAACGATTCAAGTAGCTAAACGTCCCCTTAGGAACCTAGTTTAACATATTAAGACGGATTTTAAAATGGTAAACCGCAGCTAGGTGGAAAAATCCCAAAATCAGATCTGCCCCTTTTTATTAAATTTCAACTTTTTGTTTTTTCTGCAACCAAAAACTCACTCAAAATTAGTCTTACGCATCAAATATGGCCATGCTACTATCACACGTCACAAATTTATGAAAAACGCTCACTAATTTGACTCGGACCAAAATCTGACATAAACTTCCGACGCGCATAACTTTTGCGTCGGATATCGGAATCGAACGATTCCAGCGGCCATACATTCCTCTAACCACCTTTTTTAACCCACTAAAATAGAGTTTGAAACGATTAACCGTAACCCCGTCAAAATGCCCAAAAACAGAATTGTTTTCACAAAAAAAAAATTGGAAATCTCAACTTTGGTCCAATTTTACCAATTTCTTCACCGAACATCCACATTTCGGTCCACCAATGCATACATTAACAAATTTGGCGGTTTCTAAATAGAAAACAGAAATGGCAGCACAAAAATTTTCACGGTTCTCTTCCCAAAATCTTGCATTTCGCAACCAGCTTATTGAACCATGAAGTTCACCTCTATTTCTCTTAAATTTAGCACAAATTCCCTGAAACTTAGAAGCAAAAACAACTCCACACTCGGCCATCAAAGCAGGACAAGAGCGAAAGGGAAAACTCCCTGTTTCTCATTCGGTTCTGTCGCAGGAAGGGTCGAGGCACACACACACACCAGGTTCTAAAACACCCCACAAAACAAACGAGCTCTAATCGTTGGAAATTCAAGAATGACTGAGCTTCCAAGTTTGGTCGACAGAAATTGAAACAGGGGAGAACTCACCTGTGTTTTCGGCTCAGGAAGAACCCACTCACGCTGAGTTTCTGCCTCGCCGGAACCGTCTAGCGCGTCACGTCTCTCCACCGGTGGTCGATCGTCGGCAGTTCGCCCCCCTCCCCGATCATTCTCTCGCTCGCGTCTCTCTCTCGGGCGTTCAGCTTGTAGAACATTGAAGTGGAATGGCTTCTTCGCGAAGCCATTCCACTTAACATATATATATATATATATTTAATTAATTAAATTACCAAAATACCCTCACATGTTTTTATCGTCCGTAGCTTTGTTAAATTCTCGTTCTCCCGACTTTAAAATTTCAAAAACCATCAATAGAATTAGATTCCGAGCTATATGACTTAATTTACCCGTTAAAATATTTTCTGAAACTCCAACCGAGATTAAATTAAAAGTTTAAGAAATTAACTTTAAAATCTAAAATTTTTCGGGTTATTACATCCCCCCCTCCCTATAAGAATTTTGTCCCCAAAATTACATACCGAATAAGTTGGGATATTGCGCTCCATATCATCATGCCGCTCCCAAGTAGTTTCCTTCACACCATGGTTGCGCTATAACACCTTGACCAACAGGATCTCCTTGTTGCACAGCACCTTCACAGCACTGGCTTCTCCTCGTAGGACAACGTCGGCTAGATCTCTATATCCTGTTGTGGCACTACCTGAGAGATATCTCGCATACACTTCCTCAGTATCGAGACATGGAAAACATCATGGATGACATCCATCGACGAAGGCAACTAAAGCTGGTACGCAGTTCTCCCAATCCGTTTGACAATCGGGAATGGTCCCACAAACCTAGGGTTGAGCTTCCTCTGCTTTCCGAAGCTCACCACTCCCTTGAATGGCGAGATCTTCAGAAATACCTCGTCGTCTTCACTAAACTCAAACTCTCGACGCCTCTGGTCAACATAACTTTTCTGTCGACTCTGAGCTGCTTCAATCCTCTTTTGTATAACAGAAATTTTGTCGATAGTCTGCTGTAAAATCTCAGGACCTATCAATCGGGCCTCCCCAATCTCATCCCAATATAATGGCGACCTGCATTTCCTTCCATAGAGGGCCTCGTACAGCATCATACCAATGGTTGATTGGTAGCTGTTATTATACGAGAATTCCACTAACGGTAAGAACTTGCTCCAAACCGCTATAAACTTCAACACACAGGCCCTGAGCATATCCTCCAGAATCTGTATAGTCTGCTCTGACTGCCCATCGGTCTGGAGATGAAAGGCCGTACTGAAATCTAATCTGGTGCCCATAGCCTTATGCAAACTCATTCAAAACTTGGACGTGAACCTGAGGTCTCGGTCTGAAACAATCGACACCGGAATCCCACGAAGTCTGACTATCTTCTGAATATATAACTAGGCAAACTGATCCATGGTGTAAGTCATCCTCACCGGCAAAAAGTGAGACGACTTCGTCAATCTGTCCACAATTACCCAGATAGTATCATGGCCATTGGCAGTCTTCGGCAGTCCCACCACAAAATCTATAGTGATCCGCTCCCACTTCCATTCTGCAATGGTTGGAGCATCCCAGACGGTCGGTGATATTCCTCCTTCACCTACTGGCAGATAACGCAGGTCTCAACATACTCAGCCACCGCTCGTTTCATGTTAGGCCACCAATAGTACTGCTTTAAATCCCAGTACATCTTAGTGCTTCCGGGATGTACAGAGAAAGAAGATGAATGAGCCTCTGATAATATATCTTTCCTCAGCTCCTCATCCTTCGAGACGTACCACCTATCCCAAAATTTCAGAATCTCGTCCCCTGAATAATTGAATTCAGAATCAGGCCTGGCCTCCATACTCTCCTTCCGCTCGCTACACACCGAGTCAGTCTTCTAGGCCTGTCTGATCCTGTTCGAAATAGTCGGCCTCAACGACAAGGTCGAAAGAGTGGCGGCCAGATCAGAAACCACCTCCAGGCTAAAACCTTGTATCTCTGTCTTCAACTCAACAAGCACTATCGAAGTCATGGCAGAAGTCGAAGCTGTCACCCGACTCAAGGCATCCGCCACCACGTTCGTCTTTCCTGGGTTGTACCTGATCTTCACATGGTAATCCTTGACCAGCTCGAGCCATCTTCTCTGCCTCAAATTCAGCTCCTTCTGCGTAAAAATGTACCTCAAGCTCTGATGGTCCGAGTAAATCTCGCACTGCTGCCCATAAAGATAATGCCTTCAAATCTTGAGTGCAAACACAACAGCCGCCAGTTCCAAATCGTGAGTGGGATAATTATGCTCGTAAGCCTTCAACTGCCTAGAGGCATAGGCAATGACTTTCCCACCCTGCATAAAAACACACCCCAGACCAATTCTGGAGGCATCACAATAAATACAGAACTTCTTTGCTTCCATGGGCAGTGTTAGTATAAGAGCCGTAGTCAATCTCTGCTTCAATGTCTAGAAGCTATCCTCACACCTGTCGGTCCATTCATACTTCGCATTCTTTCTGGTCAGCCGGGTCAAGGGGGCCGAGATCTTAGAGAACCCCTCAATTAACCTCCGATAATATCCAGCCAACCCCAGAAAACTGAGTATCTCGCTAGCACTGGTTGGCCGCGGCCACTCCTTTACAGCTTGAACTTTCGCCAGATCAACTGAAATATCCTCAGAGGAGATAACATGCCCCAAGAAGTGAATCCTGTCCAACTAAAACTCACACTTTGAGAACTTAGCGTACAGCTGATGCTGGCTCAGAATAGTCAATACAGTCCTCAACTGCTCCTCGTGCTCCTCCTCACTCCGTGAATAAATCAGAATGTCGTCGACAAACACAATCACAAACTTGTCCAGGTACTCTCTGAACACCCGGTGCATCAGATCCATAAAGGCTGCAGGGGCATTGGTCAACCCGAAGGACATAACCAGGAACTCAAAATGCCCGTACCTCGTCCTGAAGGCCGTCTTCGGTACATCCTCTTCCTTCACCTTCAACTGATGATAGCTGGACCTCAGGTCGATCTTAGAAAACACTCGGGCACCCTGTAGTTGATCAAATAAATCGTCAATCCTCGGCAATGGATACCTGTTCTTCACTGTCAACTTATTCAGTTCCCAATAGTCAATACACATACGTAGAGATCTGTCCTTGTTCTTGACGAATAGAATTGGTGCACCCCAAGGTAAAAAACTAGGGCGTATAAAGCTCTTATCTGTCAGTTCCACCAATTGAGCCTTCAGCTCCTTAAGTTTGGTAGGTGCTAACCTGTACAGGTTCTTGCACATCAGTTCGGTACTTGGCAAAACATCTATGTCAAATTCAATCTTCCTGTCAGGGGGCAACCCCGGCAAATCATCACGAAACACCTCTGGGAACTCCTGCACAACAAGAATATCCTGCAACCGAGTATCACTCTGTGACTGCGCATCCCCGACACTTGCCAAAAATCCCTGGCAACCCTTGCCCAACAACCATGGAGTTTGACGGGTAAAGATAGCAAAAATCCTGGCAAGACATTTACTTGCTTTAAATGTGTAGCTTTCCCCGTCCGGGGGCCATAAATGAACCTCTCTAGTTTTGTGGGCTCTCGCGGCACACCAGCAAAATCGTCAGCACTTACACCATAGAAAACACACATAAGCCCAAAGCCTAACCGGCCCACTCCTCGAGCGGAATTCGCGACTAGTGTTGCACCAGCCCACACACTAGTAGGATTCACGGTATCACTGCCCATCACCCTCACCGTCAACACATATAAGCCACGTGGCAGCCGAGCTGGCCCACTCCTCGAGCGAAATCCACGGTTGGTTACGCACCGGCTCACACACTAGCAGGATCCGTGGTACCACCGCCATGCGTCTTACCATTTACTTAAAATATGCTCAAAATCATTTTTGTTCCTTTTTTAAAAAAAAAATGATGCATGTCAAACAATACGCATGCACACCACAATCAATCACATAAATTCTAAAGTTCTACGACGTAGGCCCACTTAGGCAAAATACATGCACGCACTACTTACCTGGCGTCCTAAGCTCACTCGACGCACAGTTTCGCCAAAAATGCCTCAACAGTTTTTAAAGCAAAACTACTAATTTGGAGACTATCTGATACACCCCCACCCCGGAGGCCGGTGACACGATCCCAAGGCAATTCGTTTAACCTTGTTAATCTTTATACTAATGACTATTCTATTTTTGTAGGTGGAGGTCCAACGGATTGCTCAGAATGGAACGCTTATGAAGAGATGTTCAAAGATTTAGCATGGGAGCCCGAAGCCCACGACACGGACCAGCCCAAGCACTTACTCATTTGGGAGACCCAAGGAGAAGCACTTAAAGATCAAAGGAGAATTTGTCTTCCCGGGGATCCTTGATGTAACTACCTATTTTATTGCTTTAATTTTTGGCAAAACATTAGCTTTGTACTTTGGCAAACTTTGCTCGTTTTTACTGTTTAAGCATGCATTAGTTGGTATTATTAGGGCTAGATTGAATGGTTAAGATAGATGGTGTTAAGGGTGGAAGTCATTAAGCCCACAGAAGCATCACGCAAGCCCAAACCAATGAAGGGAGAAGAAGCGCGCCACTTGAAGATTAAAAGTGCGATCCATTTGAAGAGAAGGTTGAGCCCATAAGATGGATAGTGCACATTTCAGCCCTTAACTTTTGAAATGATACAACTCATGTCTCCCATAGATGGCAAAAGATAGCTTGCCTTATGCGTAGCACATCTACATGGTCCAAGGAGAGGGAGATCGTCCAACTGGCGGCTAAGATCAAATCAAAGATTTCTACACCAAATTTGTAAAAGGCCGAAGCCCAAAACACCCTAGGTTTACATAGCATCGTTATTGGTGTTTGTCATCAGTTTTTGCAAATCAATAAACAGCGGTCAGTTCTCTCTCAAGATCCCAGAGCCGAGGCTCGAGGTAAGTCCTTGATTGTTCATCAATCGAGTGGAGTGTGTCTCCAATTGTCTTCCTAACCGTGGTTACTGGGAAGCTCTTATCACCACCTTTTCTCATCCTTTCTAAAACTTTAGAAAAGGAAGGAAAGGTGGCCAAAACCAGATCCTACACTGTTGTAATTCTTCTTGAAGATTACGTTCTCCGATTGGTGCCATAGTTACCATTTCGGGCCGGTTCAGGAATTGATTGCATATTTCTTCTCTCATTTTAATTTTCACAAATATTGAAGGTTTTTGTTTACCACTCTAATGGCGTGAATTCTCCTTCACAAATCGTTGCATTTTACATTCATTTACTATTTATTAATATTCGTTGAGCCGATAAAATCGATTTGTGTTTTTATCATATAACTTTGGATTTTGCAGATCCAAAGGTTATCATTATCTCTAAACTAAAATTCTTAATCTCCATTCTCAGAGGAACTGACACCGCTGATAAGATTGACGGCATCGTAATTGACATCCTGCTTCACGCGTCACCAAGTTTTACCAGGGTGGTACATAATCTTGAAATCATAGTTTTTGACAAATTCCAGCCATTGTCTCTGTCTCATATTCAACGTTTTTTGAGTAAAAAGGTATTTTAGACTTTTGTGATTGAAAACACCTCGCATTGCTACTCGTACAGGTAATGCCTCCATATCTTGAGTGCAAACACCATTCTAGCTAATTCGAGATCATGCGTCAGGTAGTTTAACTCATAGCTTTTTAGCTGCCTAGAAGCATATGCAACTACCTTGTCATCTGACACGATTCCATCTCGAATAAGTCGTGTTTTACCTGCAAATGAAACAGAAAAACAAAATATAAGAAGAAAACCGTATGTTGTCCGATGAGCAACCGTTTAGACTCTCGGCATAATGATCTTTCGAAGGAAGACGGCAGCAACCGGGACCGGTTTCTGTCCACTCTCTTCGTGTATCCTTCTTTAGAAAAGATAGGGAAGACGAGTGGAACGATGGATATTCAAGCAACCTCGGGCTTGAAAGCTCAAGGAGATGAACTCCTTCTCGGTTTTTGAACGAATCGAGCCTTACTGTTCACCAAGCTTCAACTACTTCGGCTGAACATAAATTGGCTATTTCTCATATATTCAACAACCTTTACACACACCAATAGCCATGTATTTATAGACCTAGGGTGGCTGAAGGGTAAAATGGGCTTGGGCTTCGAAATGGGCCACATGGTTGGCCACTCTTAGTCCACTTGCACACCAGATCACTCTTCAAGCTTTGGCCCATTTGTTGCATCAGTGGGCTGCTAAACTCCAGCCCAATTGTTGCTTCTAACCACCATCTAACTTAACATACATCTAATCCTAATACCTAAGGATGCATGCAATTATAAAACATTACAAAAAGGTGAATGTTTGCCAACAAAAACATAAGGCGAATGTTTGCCGAATAAAATTCAATTACAAATTAATTTCGAGGGAGACAAATCCCTTCTTCATGTGCTTCCTCCTTTAGCTCCCACGATAGCAAGTGCAAGGGTTGATCTTTGTCATTTGTGCTCGGGTCCCATTCCAAATCCGCGAAGAGGCATTCGACACCTATAATTTCTGCAAAAGAATTGAAGTTATTAGTTAACAGGTTGGATAAAGTTCGTGCCTTGGTTTGTGATCGAGTGACAGCCCTCTGGGGCACATCATCCTCCCTAGGTGATTGAGGATTTGACATCAAATTCGTTAATAGGGTCACTTCGATGTCATCATCGTCTCCTTTGTATGGCGAGAGATCTTGGACATTAAAGGTGGAGGAAATTCCGTAGTCGCCGGGTAGCTCTATCTTATAGGCGTTATTGTTGATTCTTTCTAAGACCTTGAATGGTCCTTTTGCTCTAGGCATCAACTTGGATTTCCTTTTAGCGGGGAACCTTTCTTTCCTTAGATGCAACCAAACCAAGTCTCCTTCATTAAAGATAACTTTGCGTCGTCCTTTATTAGCGTGTTTGGCGACCTTGTTGTTGCTCTTCTCGATGGCTCTGCGTACAGTCTCATGCAATTCCTTAATTTGTTCCGCCTTGTCCGCTCTTGATGGATTAGCTAAGTTTATAAATGGCAATGAGACAAGATCTAACGGTGTGTATGGATTAAACCTATAGGCAACCTCAAAGGGCGATTGCTGAGTAGTGGAATGAACGGTGCGGTTGTAGGCAAACTCCAAGCATGAGAGTACTATATCCCAGTTAGACAGTTTCTTACCTACAACGGTGCGTAAGAGGGTACCTAGGGTCCTGTTGACGACTTCCGTTTGACCATCAGTTTAGGGATGAAAGGATGTGCTGAAACAAAACCTAGTCCCCAACTTTTTCCACAAAGTGGTCCAAAAGGCGCTCAGAAATTTAGTGTCTCTGTCCGACACGATAGAACGCGGTATACCATGCAGGCAAACGATCTCTTTAAAATATAGGTTAGCTATTAAAACAGAGTCATCGATCGTGGCACAAGGAAGGAAATGTGCCATCTTGGAGAACCGATCCACGACCACCATTATAGAGTCCTTATTCCAGGCGCTCCGTGGTAGTCCTAAAACGAAGTCCATACTAACCTCTACCCAAGGGTGTGATGGGATGGGTAAGTGCATGTATAAACCTTGAGGCAGAACTTTACTCTTAGCCTTCTTGTAAATCACACATGGCTCCACCATGCGATGCACATCTTTCATCATGCGAGGCCAATAGAAGTGTTCCTTAAACGATTATAGGGTCTTTTTCTCGTCGAAGTGACTTGCTAGGCCTCCGCAATGAGCTTCTTTTACTAGGCATCGTCTTAAACTGCCTTGGGGAATGCACAACTTTCCAGCTTTAAGTAAATAGCCATCCATGAGGCGATATTCGCCTTCAGCCTTGTCCATACACTTGATGTAATAAGGGCCAAAATCAGGGTCTGTTTCATAGGTCTCCTTAATCCATTCAAAGCCAAAGAACCTACTTAATTCAGTGAATAGAATGCGCTTTCTGGAGAGGGCATCGGCCACGATGTTATTCTCTCTTTTCAAATACTTAAGGGTGTAAGGAAACCTTTCTAAGAACTCCACCCACTTGGCATGTCTCTTATTGAGCTTGTGCTGACTCTTGATATGTCTTAGGGACTGGTGATCAGTGTTGATAACAAATTCTCGAGGTAAGAGCTAATGCTGCTAATGTTCTAAAGCACGTATAACTGCGTAGAACTCTTTGTCGTAGGTAAAATAATTTAGTATGGGTCCTTTCAACTTTTCGCTAAAGTATGCCACGGGTTTGCCATCTTGCATAAGCACTACTCCTATGCCGACTCCAGATGCATCGCTTTTGACCTCAAAGTCCTTGTTGAAATCTGGGAGGGCAAGTACGGCGGAATGACAAAATCTGTCTTTAATAAGATCAAAGCTCTTTTCGCACGCTGGGGTCCAAGAGAACTCTTTCCCTTTCTTAGTGCAATCGGTAAGCAGGGCAACTATCGAATTGAAGTCCTTAATGAATCTTCTATAAAATGAGGTGAGCCCGTGAAAGCTGCGTATTTCTGTGATGGAATTCGGTATAGGCCAATCCTTGATTGCGTTGATCTTTTTCATGTCCGCTTCCATCCCGTCTTTTGAGATGACAAATCCTAGAAAGTACACCTTGTCCTGTGCGAAAGAACACTTCCCTAAGTTACCAAATAGTTTAGCCTTTCTAAGGGTCTGGAAGAGGGAGTTAAGGTGGGAGAGGTGTTGAGTGAGATCCACGCTATACACTAAGATGTCATCGAAGTATATCACGATAAACTTTCCTAAGTACTCTTTAAGCACATGGTGCATGAGTCTCATGAAGGTACTTGGGGCGTTAGATAAACCAAAAGGTATCACCATCCATTCGAATAATCCATATTTTGTCTTAAAGGCTGTCTTCCACTCGTCGCATTCTCTCATCCTGATCTGATGGTAGCCGCTTTTAAGATCTATTTTAGAGAAAATGGAGGCTCCATTAAGCTCATCCAACATGTCCTCGAGCTTGGGGATGGGAAATCTATACTTGACAGTAATTTGGTTAACGGCTCGGCTATCGACATACATCCTCATGGTGCTGTCTTTCTTAGGAACTAATAAGGAGGGTACTGCACAGGAACTCATGGACTCTCCAATGTAACCTTTATTCAAAAGCTCTTGTACTTGGTCCTGCAGCTTCTTGGTTTCTTCGGGGTTCATTCGGTATGCTAGTCTATTAGGCAGTACGGCTCCAGGTAGAAGATCAATTTGGTGTTCAATGCCACGCAAGGGTGGTAGATCTTGGGGCAAGTCTTCTGGGAACACATCTTGGAACTGGTGAAGTAAAGTTTTAACAACTTGAGGAATAAGTCCTAGTTCTATAATTCTATCTCGAAAAAGTACTAAAATAAGGGGATCTCCTCTACGTACAGACGTCTCTACCTCTTTCTTAGTCATGAATAAAGTAGCCTTATCTTTGGCTTCCTTTCTTGCAGCGTCATCTCTAGATATTTGTTAGGGGGTCATGAGAGCAAACTTAAAGGTCTTTCCTTCAAACTTAAGGGAATAGTAGTTAGTGTAACCGTCGTGGTTTACCCATCGGTCAAACTGCCAGGGTCAGCCTAAGAGTAAATGACTTGCACTCATAGGCACAACATCGCAGAGGACCATGTCCTTGTACTTCCCGAGGGCAAATTCAACTTTCACTTGCTTGGTAACCTTGACATCATCCCTATCATCTAGGCCTAACTTGGTTACTAACTCTGTGGAGGCTACGTTAGCACAACTGCCTCCGTCTATAATCAGGGAACATAACTTCTCCTTGATGAAACACCTGCTATGGAAGATGTTCTCGCGCTGACAGTCTTCTCCAGAATTCTTAGTGACGAGAACACATCTTCTTACCATAAGCATGGGTCCTTCAGGGGCGTGGAAAACTTCCTTTTGGGAGTCACTATCCTCTTCATCTTCTTTTATACCTTCTCGCTCGTCTTTGCTTGTAAACTCTCCAGTATCCTCCTAGAGGATCATCACTCGTCTATTAGGACACTGAGCCATTAAATGACCCAAGCCATGACACTTAAAGCATTTAAGGTCTCGCGATCTAAGGGAATTGGCACTCTCTACTAAGGTCTTGTTGCTTGATTTTTTGGGTGGCCAACTACGTGTAAACGGTTTCTTTCTCTCAGCTTTGGTGAAAGTTTTGTTTGGTTCTAGTTGTGGAGGGGTGATCTTAGGAGTAGTCTTGAGCGGAAATTTCTGGGTGAAACTAGCTTTTCTCTTCCTACTAAGTTGTCGCTCTACTTTCATAGCCATTTGTACCACCGCGTCAAGGGATTCTAGGGGATGCAGCTCAATAATGTCTCCTATATCTTGTTGCAATCCTCGAATAAATCTTGCAAGTACTTGCTCTTCAAGCTCATCCATATCGCCACAAATCCTAAGGGTCTCAAACTCAGTAAGGTATTCTTCAACAGATCGACCTCCTTGTCTCAGGTTTTGGATTTGTAAGAATAGCTCTTGTTGGTATTGGCTAGGTATGAATCTTTTGGTCATGAGAGACTTCATCACTCTCCAAGTGATGATAGGGTCGTCTCCTATCTTTTGTCTTTGGGATTTAATATTGGCCCACCAGAGGGCCGCGTATCCCGTGAGCTCGACCGAAACTAGCTGGATTTTAACCTTATCTGAATATTCATAGTAATCAAAGACTTTCTCCACTTTATCTATCCAATCTAGGAAGGTATTACTGTCGTACGCGCCATTGAATGACGGAACATGCAACTTAATATTCCTAAGATCGTCTAAGTCCTTTCGACGGCTAGACCTGGAATTCTCTTCTTCGTCTAGGGTCCACTCATCATCATCATGATAATCAAAGTCTTGGTACCTCCTTCTTGGGTTAGGTGGCCTCTCACGCATTGGGGAAGGATCCTGGTCAGGAAATCTCCTAGGAGGGTATTCAGTTCTCCTAGGGTTATCAGGTTGCATCCTAGGAAGGTCATCTCGAGAGGGATCTCTAGAGTTAATCTTATTGAGGTTATCCATTATAAATTTCATACCAATTGTTAAGTCTTTGAGTTGTTGGCTTAGATTACTAACTTCTCCATTAAGTCCATTTAGTTGTCTTTAAAGGCTGGACTCTCCCTCTTGATGGGTACGAGTCTCGGGTTGGGGAACGTCCTTACACCGGTTTGGTTCTTGAGTCATAGTATCGGGGTTTAATTCTTGGTTAAGTGCACTCCTAGTCTTCATGTGACTTCCTAAGGTTATAGGGAAAACATGTGTTGTTACGCTAGATTGACCCTAAGTGTTAGAAAGGAGGGAAAAATTTAGTGGATCCCGAATGCTTAAACCTAGAACGCAGATTTGAGGGCCTAATGGCCATTTTTTGGAAAAGGGGGTGGTTGTCACAGGCAGAGCTCTGAGAGAGTTTCGAATTGGTATCTTACAGGCAAAAATCTGACGTCCGTAGCAAAAGTTATGATCGTTTTAAGTTCAATGGGTCAAACCCACCAAAGCAACTAGCAAACTAGGCATAAAATTTTACCAGGGTATTAACATATTCTGATAAACATGTTTTTCCTTTAGTATTTATATCATGCATCAACTCAGTTATCATTAAACCACATAGTAAGGATATAATAACATAATCACAGTTAGGCAAGTAAACAAAGTATTCTACCAAAGTATTCTGCAAGGTGTTAGCTAGCATGGAATGCGACAGTAGACAACATAATCAGCACAAAAACAGTATTAAATCACCAGGTACAGAGTAGCAACAGAATGGTTGTTCCGAATAAGGTAATAACACTAGCTGCTACATAGCACACCCATATGCATAATAACATAAACGTACAATACCAGTGGTCCAGCAATAGACACCTACTACCTGCACCTACCCTCTAACAGCAGCTAGGCTGCAGGGTATTCTGTCCTCACCTGCACCTACCCTCAAACAGCAGCTAAGCTGTAGGTTGTTCTGTTCTCACCTACACCTACCCTCAAATGGCAGCCAATCAGTTGAGTAAGACTTGTGCAGAAAACACAATACGATTTTTAAATTTTGAATATACGAATATGAAAAGATCAACACATCAGTTTCTGGCTTTAAAGACTAAATGGTTTCGAGTTTCTGGTTTTTAAATTTTGTCCAGTAATAACATATCTACGGTAGTGTTCAAACTTATCCTCATATGTTAAACACAAAATTAATAGAACCGGTTTCTGCCTTTTTCAAAACCAACGAACCAGAGAAGAAATGAAAAGTTTGCAGCAAATGAAATGTGCAAGAAGATTAATCCACGCGTTTGTAGACATTCAGGGGAAGCTATCCATGGCTCTGATACCACATGATACGATTCCACCTCGAATGAGTCGTGTTTTACCCATAAACGAAATAGAAAAACAAAATATAAGCAGAAAACCAAATGCTGTCCAATGAGCAACCTTTTAGGCTCTCGACATAACGACCTTCCGAAGGAAGACGGCAGCAACCGGGACCGGTTTCTGTCCACTCTCTTTGTGTATCCTTCTCTAGAAAATAGAGGGAAGATGAGTGGAATGAAGGCTATTCAAACAACCTCGGGCTTGAAAGCTCAAGGAGATGAACTCCTTCTTGGTTCTTGACCAAACCGAGCCTTACCGTTCACCAAGTTAACTACTTCGGCTGAACACAAAAGGACTATTTCTCATATATTCAACAACCTTTACACACACCAATAGCCATGTATTTATAGACCTACGGTGGCTGAAGGTTAGAATGGGCTTAGGCTTCGAAATGGTCCATATGGTTGGCCACTCTTAGTCCACTTGCACACCAGATCACTCTTCAAACTTTGGCCTATTTGTTGCATCAGTGGGCTGCTAAACTCTGGCCCAATTGTTGCTTCTAACCACCATCTAACTTAACATACATCTAATCTTAATGCCTAAGGATGCATGCAATTATAAAACATTACAGGAAGGCGAATGTTTGCCAACAAAATGATAAGGCGAATGTTTGCCTAATAAAATTCAATTACAAATTAATCCGAGGGAGATAAATCCCTTCTTCATGTGCTTCCACCTTTAGCTCCCACGATAGCAAGTGAAAGGGTTGATCCTTGTCATTTGTGCTCGGGTCCCATTCCAAATCCGCGAAGAGGCATTCGACACCTGTAATTCCTGCAAAAGAATTGAAGTTGTTAATTAATAGGTTGGATAAAGTTCGTGCCTTGGTTTGTGATCGAGTGACGGCCCTCTCGGGCACATCATCCTCACCAGGTGATTGAGAATTTGACCTCAAATCCGTTAAGGGGTTCACTTCGATGTCATCATCGTCTCTGTCTCATATTCAACTTTTTTGAGTAAAAAGGTATTTTAGACTTTTGTGATCTGAAAACACCTCGCATAGCTGCTCGTACAGGTAATGCCTCCATATCTTGAGTGCAAACACCATTGTAGCTAATTCAAGATCGTGCGTCAAGTAGTTTAACTCATAGTTTTTTAGCTGCCTAGAAGCATATGCAACTACCTTATCATCCTGCATTAACATGCATCCTAAACCAATCTTAGATGCATCGTAGTAGACACTGAAGTTTCCATCTTCTACTAGGAGTGTTAATAAAGGAACGGTAGTTAACTTCTGCTTCAGAGTCTGAAAAGTCCTTTCACAATCTTCAGACCACTAGTATTTCATATCTTTCTTTGTTAAACTAGTTAGAGGTTTGGCTATCATCGAAAATCCTTTGATAAACTTTCAGTAATAACCTGCCAATCCAAGAAAACTATGCACCTCACTAGCATTTTTTGGCTGTGACCATTCTTTTACGGCTTGAATCTTTGCTGGATCAACTGAAATGCTTTCTTGAGAAATAACATGGCCCAAAAAATTAATCTTGTCAAGCCAGAACTCACACTTTGAGAATTTGGCATATAATTGACGCTGCTTCAGAATAGATAACACAATCTTTAGGTGCTCCTTATGTTCCTCTTCATTTCAAGAGTAAACTAAAATATCATCGATAAAAACGATCACAAATTTATCGAGATAATTTTGAAATGCTATGTTTATTAGGTCCATAAATGCTGGTGAAGCATTCGTTAACCCAAACAACATCACCAAAAATTTGTAATGTCCGAACGGGCCTTAAAACCATCTTTGGAATATCATCAGTCTTGACCTTCAACTGGTAATAACTCGAGCGTAAATCAATCTTTGAGAATACTCGGGCCCCTTGTAATTGATCAAACAAATCATCAATCCTTGGCAAAGGGTATTTATTCTTGATCGTTAAATTATTCAGCTCTCTATAGTCTATGCACATCCATAGGGATACGTCTTTTTTCCTGACAAATAAAACAGGTGCACCCCAGGGAGAAAAACTTAGGCATATGAAACCCTTGTCCACTAATTCTTTCAACTTAATCTTTAACTCTTTCAATTCAACTTGTGTCATTCGGTAAGGTTCTTAGATACTGGCGCAGCACCAGGGTAGACATCGATTACAAATTCTATTTCGCGATCAGGAGGTAATCCCGGTAAATCATCTAAGAATACTTCTGGAAACTCTTGCACTATCGGAATATCCTAAAGCTTTAGTTTACTTTGCTTTTGAGCATCAATTGCATAAGCTAAGAATCTCATACATTCTTTTCTCAGCAACTGCTGGGCTTTCATGGAGGATACTATGGGCATTTTACTCGGGTGTGGTATTGCTTGATACGGATATCCTTCTTTATTTGGGGGTCGAAAACTTACTATTTCAAACCTGCAATTAATTGTATCATGATGTCTGAATAGCACCTACGTACACTACTTACCTGACGTCCTTAGCAATTCGTATCTCGAAATTCGTAGTTCGCTAGTTAAACCAGGGAACCTATAAAACCACACATCATCAATTCTACTTTCCTTCCAACTCGTAAAACTCTAAAGGAAATAACAATTTAACATCTAATCTATCTAAATCTGAATTCCAACTCAATTTCTGACCAAGCTTCAGAAATACATAACTTATCTAATACTTGTCCGATTTGGACGATTCGAAATGCTTCGGATTCCATGGATGTCTAATTTTTAACAGTCTAATCCAATTCATAATCCAACACCGACAACTTGGCCGAATATGGCCGAAGAAAAACTATTCCGTAACTCGAGTATTCGGCTATCCAAACGCTCAATCTTTTCCATAAAAACCAATAATGTACTCCTACTTTCAGCTTAAACATCAATACACGAATAAAAGACAACTATAAATCTCTAAATTCGTATCCCCCTCCTAGGATTTTACCAAACTATTCAATACTCTCTAGAACTTCATTTTCACACTAAAGGATTAACTATCTACTAAAAAACTAAATAAAACTTACCTTAAACATGAAGATTTGTGAAGAAATAGGGAGGATCGGTCGGCTAGAAAAAGAATTGTAGAAGAAGGAGTAAAGGAAGGTTTTGGTGCAGAGGAAGGAAAACCAAAGGAGGTTATGTTGTTTTGTTTTTTTTAATATAATAATAATAATAATAAATCTAATCACTAAATCGCCCTCAACCTTTAACAGTTTAATCAAACTATTATTTAATTTGTTTCCGGTCGGAATCTTATAATTTTTTCTTGTCCATTAGGCTCAAAATAATCTTTTACCTAACCGGTTATATTTTTCGCCCTTAATTCCGGCTAGAATTTTGCTGTTTTACTGTTACGTACCCAAAAATTATATAATGGAAAAATCTGGGCTCTACATTCCACCCTCCGTAAACTTGTCCTCAAAATTTGTTATCTGAATAATTCTGTGTATCGACTCATCATGTACTCTGTCGCTCCCATGTTGCTTCTTCCACGTTGTGGTTGCGGCATAATACTTTCACCAGTGGAATCTCCTTGTTGCATAGAATTTTCACTGCATAATCTAGAATTTCCATAAGCTTCTCCTCATAGGTTAACGTTGCCTTGATTTCTATGTTCTGTTGCTCCACGACATGAGAAGGATCTCGCATACGCTTCCTCAACATGGATACGTGGAATACATTGTGAATCTCATCC
>JAJTVC010000379.1:0-10475 GCA_022433055.1 Begonia peltatifolia | reverse complement strand
AAAAGTAGAGTGGATAGTTAATCAGTAGTAAGAGGGGATGTTACGAGGGTTAGAGTCAATGGGTCAAACCGTTCAATGATTGCCTAACAATGTCGATCGCCGCATGACGTGCTTCGACAACTGTAAGTGTTTAAGTTTAGTGTTATTTAGTAGATACGTATGAGAGTAATTAACTATTGTCCAGGAAAGATAGTAAAAAATGTCTAGGCGACCAGGACGTCTGAGGGTGGCGAGAGAGACAATCGAACTGAGGAGTGAGAGTGATTCGATGACGATTCGACGGTTGATAGAGTTAGTAGATCGGCAGTCTCAGTATCTAGGGATGTTGCTGAATTGGGAAGTACTGGGAGGTGCAGGTCCTAGCTCTAGTCAGGACTAGTCGAGTGACCGATTTAGGAGATTGCAGCCACCGATTTTCGAAAGACAAGTATCAGACCTAATGGCTGCCGAGGAATGGATTCGGGCAGTAGAGAGTATGTTTAAATATGCAAAGGTGGAATAGAAGGATAAGGTTGTGCTGGCCACATTTCACCTAGCAAAGGATATCCGATTCTGGTGGGAGTCTATAGAGGCTACCGTCGATACTCAGCATATGGCTTGGGAGAAGTTTAAGGAAGCCTTCTATGACGAGTATTTTAACAACACGGTTTAGGCAATGAAGTGGATGAAGTTCTTGTAATTAAAGCAAACTACTTCAGTGACGGAATACAACCGGCGATTCGAGTCTTTGTCCCGATTTGCCAGCAATTTGGTAAGCCGAAACGAAGATAAGGTGTTTCAGTTTGTACAAGGGTTGAAACCAGGAATATACAAAGGAGTGAAGATAGCGGGCATACGGAACGTGCCTTACTCTGAGGTGGTGACCAAGGCATTAGAGGTGGAGGAATTCCGAGATGAAGTATGTTAATCAGAGAGAGGCTTCTAGGAGGTCTTTCAAGGAAGTTGCCCTACAGCAAAGCAGAGGTGTCTCCCAACCACTACAACAAAGAGGCACTAAAAGATTTAGCCAGGGTTCTAGCAGCCAGGGAAGTAGTAAGAGGCCTCAAAGACCGGTACAGTATCCCAAGTGCCCTAAGTGTATGAAGTATCATCTGGGTGAGTGCAGATAGAACTTCGGAAAGTGCTACAACTGTAATGAAGTTGGACATTTGGCTAGAGATTGCTCAAAGCCCAGGGTTGTCCAATGTTTCAATTGCAACGAGGTGGGTCACATTAGCAGAGATTGCCCAGTCTTGAAGGGGTCCTACGCGCACAACATCGAGGGTATTTGCGATGATTGATTCGGATGACGAGGATCAGCCAGCCGTGGTGTCAGGTACCATACTAGTAAATTTTGTACCTGCTTATACCTTGATTGACTCTGGTGCTACACATTCATTTATTGCGACCACTTTCGCGGTCAAGTTAGACGTATGGCCTATATCGATGAATTGTAGCTACGAAGTGATGCTACCTTCTGGTGGGAGGATGCACTCGAATCAGGTTGTACGAGATAGTATGGTGTCTGTGCAAAGCAGAAATTTATTAGCTGATCTCATCATTATGGATAATACGATGTAATATTGGGAATGGATTGGCTATTCAAACACTACGCTACGATCGACTGCAGGTCGGGGACTGTGAGATTTCAACCCCCAGGTGGTGGAGAACACATCTTTCAGGCCATGAAGAATGCCAGAAGAATATCTGTGATAGCGCCTGTCAGTGCTCGTCAAGTTTTGATTGGTGGTATTATGGTTTTCTCGCCAATATTATAGATATGCAAATTCGCAGGGATTTGAGGCCGCAAGATGTTTTAATTGTTCAAAACTTCTCTGAAATTTTCCTAGATGACTTGTCTGGCTTGTCTCCGGATCGGAAAATAGAGTTCACTATAGATGTGTATCTAGGAGCTGAGCCGGTATCAAAAAATCCCTACAGACTAGCGCCAACGGAGCTAAAGGAGTTGAAGAAGCAATTAGAAGAATTGGTGGAGAAAGGATTTATACACCCTAGCTTTTCACCGACCAATCCTTTTTGTTGAGAAGAAGAACGGGTCGTTACGAATGTGCATCGACTACAGAGAGTTAAATAAATTGACGATTAAGAATAAGTACCCTCTACCAAGGATAGACGATTTATTTGATTAACTCCAAGGTACACGCGTGTTTTCAAAGATTGACCTAAGATCGAGTTATTATCAGTTGAAGGTCAAGCCGGAAGACATTCCGAAGACAGCTTTTCGGATGCTGTATGAACATTACGCACTTCTAGTGATGTCATTTGGACTGACGAATGCTCCCGCCGCCTTTATGGACCTGATGAACAGAGTGTTCCATGATTATCTTGATAAATTCGTCATAGTGTTTATCGATGATATTTTGGTGTACTCTCGGAGCGAGGAGCATAAGGAGCACTTGAGGTTGGTGTTGGAGACTTTGAAACGACACCAACTTTATGCCAAGTTTTCTAAGTGCGAGTTTTGGTTGGATAGGATTCAGTTTCTGGGGCATGTCATCTCAAGTGATGGAATATCGGTGGATCCAGCAAAGATCCAGGCCGTTAAGGAGTGGCCATAGCCGAAGAATGTCACGGAGATACGAAGTTTCCTCGGGTTAGCAGGTTATTACAGGAGGTTCATTGAAGGATTTTCAAAGATAGCGGCACCTCTAACCCAGTTGACGAGGAAAGGCGTGAAGTATCTGTGGTCTGGGGATTGCAAACACAGTTTCTAGACGTTGAAGCAGAGATTGACTACTCCTCCAATCTTGGCGCTTCCTACCGAGGATGGGAAATTTAATTTTTATTGTGATGCTTCCAAGGTAGGCCTCGGTTGTTAGCTAATGCAGGAAGGGAAGGTGATAGCCTACGCCTCTAAGCAGCTGAAGAATTACAAGCAAAATTATCCGACACACGACCTAGAGTTAGCTGCGGTAGTCTCCGCACTAAAAATTTGGAGACATTATCTATATGGACAGCCGTGTGAAGTATATTCGGATCACAAGAGTTTGAAGTATATCTTTTCTCAGAAGGAGTTGAATATGAGGCAGTGGCGGTGGTTGGAATTCATGAAGGACTACAATGTTAAGATTAAATACCACCTCGGCAAGGCAAACATGGTGGCCGATGCATTGAGTAGAGTGACGGCGTCGACGTCAGCTATGACTTCGGGCATGCCTTTAACTTTGGATGCGGAGTTTCAGAAGTTGAACTTGGAGGTGGTGTCAAGTGTCTTAGCCTTGTTATCGGCTATGTCCTTACAGCCTACGATTTTGGAGAAGATTAAGCAAGGCCAGAAGGACGACGATAAATGCGAAGAAATTAAAGCAAGCATGGCTTCGAACAACAAGTCAGAGTTCAGTTATTCGGACGACGGAATTCCTAAGTTTCGAAATAGGTGGTTCGTTCCGAGTAATGAAGAACTATAGAGAGAAATACTGGCTGAAGCCCACTTTTCGAGATTTTCTGTGCATCCAAAGAGTACCAAGATGTACAGAGATCTTAAGCAGCATTATTGGTGGCCTGATATGAAGAAGATTGTGGCGAAGTATGTGGAAGTGTGCTTAGTTTGTCAGCAGATTAAGGCTGAACACCAGAGGCCAGCGGGAAAGTTACAACCATTGCCTATCCCCGAATGGAAGTTGGAGCAGATATCAATGGATTTTGTTGTTGGGTTGCCTCGGATAACAAAAGGTTATGATGGCATATGGGTGATTATGGATCGATTAACCAAGTCAATCCATCTTCTGCCAGTGAAAATGACGTACTCTATGGACCAGTTCACTGACCTGTATGTTCAGGAGATCGTACGGTTGCATAGAGTTCCGACTTCGATCGTATCAGACAGAGACCCGAGGTTTACGTCAAAGTTCTGGAAGAGTCTGCACAAGGCTATGGGTACGCGCTCAATTTTAGCACGGCATTTCATTCTCAGATGGACGGTCAATCTGAGAGGACCAGTCAGACGCTGGAGGATATGCTTCAAGCTTGCGTACTGTAATTCCAGGGTTCATGGAGCCGATACCTACCATTGGTAGAGTTTTCGTATAACAACTTTCAGGCTACCATAGGTATGGCTCCTTACGAGGCTCTTTATGGCAGAAAGTGCAGATCTCCAATATATTGAGATGAAGTCGGCGAAGAACAATTAATCGGTCCAGACATCTTACAACAAACTGCATAAAAGATTGCATTCATTAGACAGCGGATTTTAACAACTCAAAGCCGACAGAAGAGTTATGCAGATCGTTGGAGGAGGGAGCTAGAATTTGAACGAAGTCTTCCTGAAGATCTCTTCATTCAAAGGAGTTGTGAGATTTGGAAAAAGAGGCAAGTTGAATCCAAGATTTATTGGACCATTTCTTATTACGAAGAGGATAAGAAAAACAGCTTACCAGCTGCAGCTACCAGCCTCAATGGATGGAATTCACGATGTATTTCACGTATCCATGCTGAAGAAGTGTATACGAGATCCCTCTCACGTCGTGGAGTAGCAAGATATAGAGGTTCAACCCACATTGATGTATGAAGAGAAGCCAGTGGAGATCCTGGATTATGCAGTGAAGATTTTACGTAACAAGGAGATTCCACTGGTGAAAGTATTATGGCGCAACCATGACATAGAAGAAGCAACCTGGGAGCGGCAATAGGACATGATGAGCCTTTATCCTGAGTTGTTTATGTAGCAAATTTTGAGGACAAAATTTTTGTATGTAACTCCCAGATTTTTTCGTTTAAAATGTTTTTAGATTTATGTAATTGTATCGGCGGAGTTTTGGTCGGAATTATGAGGACAAAATTTCTACCCTCAAGTAAAAGATTATTTTGAAATTACTGGAGAGGAGAAAAATTTAAGAATCCAACCAAAATCGGACTGTATAACATATTTATTAAACGGTTAAGAGTTAAAGGTGAAATAGTAATTAGAATTATTATTATTATTTTATTATTAAAAAAAAAAAAAGGAAGAACACCATCAGTGTTCTCCCTCCCCAGTGTGAAAACCCCCCTTCCCCTGTTTCTTCTCCCCTCTCCCATGCGAACCTCGGCGATCCTCTTTCGGCCACAGTTCTTCTTTGTTTCCTTGAATCTACGGTAAGTCTTGCTTAGTTTTAGTAGATAGTTAGTTCTTTATCTTTTTTAGTGTTAAAAACGAAGTTGGAAAGAGTGTTGTGTGGTTTGGTGAAAACCTAGGAGGGAGTTGTGGGAAATCGAAGTTAGAGTTGATTTGTATTCATGTGTTGGTGTTTAAACTAGAAGTAGGAGTAGGTTTCAGAATTTTATGGAGAAGATTGATGTAACACCCCGAGAACCCACACGTCCCCGGTGCGCTACAGTGCATCTACCCACTACACACACACACAAACACTTAACATAATTCATTCAATTTAATACCCTTTTGTTTCCAATTTACTCCCTTTTTTTTTGACTCGATTCGAAAACAACTCGCGTCTCCCCTTCGACACCTCACGCACACTCTCACGGTGCCGCACATACCACTCAACGTTACTGTGTTTCGCGCACGCTCACAGCGCCGCGTGCCCCACGCACCCTGCCGCTGCACAGCACGTCCGATCGCACACCCTCACCCGGTGTCGCACGACCCGTGGGTACCCAACAGGGCCGCATGCCCCGCGCACCTGCAATCACGCCGCACATCCACACTCATATGAACTCCTCTAGCATTCATCATACACACACCTTGACCTATTTCGTATCCTCTCGAACTTCAACCCCTCTCCCGAAATTTCGGCAGAGTACCGCCTAAAAACTGACTACCCCAAAATTTAACCCTGCACACAATTCACCAAAATCCAACAATATTTACCTATCCATCATCCAGAGAAATCATCCCAACCCAAATCAGAGTAAGAAGGCGACGAAAATCCGTCAAATACAAATGAAGAAAGTCTCCAGTATAGAGAAATAACATACTCTAACATGGAAAATATCCGCGTACGTTACCAAAATCACACGCACTCCATATACACCTATACACTGACGCATATACAACAATCAATCTCATCCTCCGTACATAACCACCGCAAAAGAAAGAAAACCCACAAACCGACCAGGCCACAACCTACCATATCCACGGGTCGGGTCGCCCTAACAAAAGTCCGCCATCCGGTGCCGCAGTCGCACGCCGCCAACCATCCTACGCCTCAGGACTAGGCACTCGAGGCTCACCAGCGGTATCGTCAGCACCTACACCACAGAACACACAACATAAACCTAACGCTCAGTAAGTAATGCGATATGAAAGTAAAAGCCGACAATGCAATCCTATCACATGCAGTCTCTACACTCACACTCATGTTGTCACATCTGTGACGCATAGTGCAGCCGCACCAGGGTAAGGAGGAACCTCACGCCACCCTACACCCTAACACGTCGCCACCGTCCCGGACTCCCCAGCAACGAGGCCCACAAGCTACACCCACGCATCACCACACGGCAACCACATCAGGGTAAGGGTGTACCTCGCGCCACTCTACACCCTGACACGTCGCCCCCGTCCCAGCCTCCCCAGCACGGGGCCACAGTTGCCACACATACACGTTTCGCGACAGCCCAGCCGGCCCACCCCTCGAGTAGGATCCGCGACTGGTGTTGTACCGGCCCACACACTAGTAGGATCCGCGGTACCACTGCCCATATCCTCACTGTCAACACTTTCACGCCGCATGACTGCCCAGCCGGCCCACCCCTCGAGTAGGATCCGCGACTGGTGAAGCACCGGCCCGCACACTAGCGGGATCCGCGGTACCACCGCCACACGTCTCACCTCATACATCAAAGCATGCTAAAAATCATTTTCGTTCCCGTTTTAAAAAAATATGATGCATGTCACACAATACGCACACACACCGCAATCAATCACATAAACACTAAAGTTCTACAGTGTAGGCCCACTTGGGCAAAACACATGCATGCACTACTTACCTGGCGTCCTAAGCTCGCTCGATACACAGCTTCGCCAACAGAAAACCTCAACCTAAAACACAACCAATTTCTCATCAGTATTTCTCCCAACATTTACCAATTAGCTAAAAATAACCTTATCTAACTACACTCATTAAATTCCAACTAAAACGGTCCATTGGTTTGGTTTAGCCGAATACCAGCTCAACGTTCGGATGCGCATAACTTTTGCGTCCGTCAACGGAATCAAACGATTCAAGTGGCTAAACGTCCCCTTAGGAACCTAGTTTAACATCCTAAAATGGATTTTAAATCGGTAGGCCGCAGATAGCCGAAAAATGCCAATAACCGAATCTGCCATTTTATTAAAATTTCACATTTCCACTTCCCTTAAACCAAAACTCACTCCCAACTAGTTATATGCATCAAAATGGCTATGCTACTCTCACACGTCAAATTTTCCACGAAAGACGGTCACTAATTTGACTTAAATCAAAATCTCGCATAAACTTCCGACGCGCATAACTTTTGCGTCGGATATCATAATCGAACGATTCCAGCGGCCATACGTCCCTCGAACAGCCTAATCCATCCCACAAAAACAGAACTTAAAACAATTGACCAAAACTAGGCCAAATTAGCTAAAAACCGAACTGCCCCTGCACAAAATGGTTAAATTTTTGATTTCAAATTTCAATTTACAAACTTCCACACACAATTAGCCCCATCTCGTCCATAACTCTCGACCAAGCTCACTGCAAAGGCAAGAAGGCCGAGCACTAAGCTCGGCCGAAACAGGAAACCGACAGGGCTCACCTTCGGTTTCCTTAAGCTCGCAGCATCACCTTCGCGCTACCCTACCACTTGCGGCCAAATTTCATCAATGCCGAAAGCAGGCCGAGCACTAAGCTCGGCCAAGCCAAAAAAAATGGGACGGCAGAGGAAAGAGCTTACCGTTGCATTACTGTGCACTCGGTCGAATGGAGGGCAATGCACAGCCGAACACCCAGTCCCGGCAGTCTCCCCAACGCCCACTCGCGTCTGCCGAAGAATCGGAACTCGAGGATTTTCCTCCCCTCTCCCGCGTCTCACTCTCGGCTCTCTCGGGAATTCGAGCTGCTGAAACCGAATGGCTTCGGTTCGTCAGGACAGCAGCACCTGTTCGCGACCCGTACCTTGCACCCACGCTCGTCGGCCGTCGATCACAGCTCCGCGCACGACCACTCTCCCCTGCACGCTAGCTCTCGGCGCTCTCGGTTGCTCGCAGAAAACCAGCCGAATGGCTTCTTCCCGAAGCCATTCGGGTGGTTTGTATAAATTTTTTTTTTTTTTAAATAATAAAAATACAAATTACCAAATTGCCCTCACGTACTTCAATCGTCTGAAATTTCGTAACTTTCTCGACTTCCCGACTTTAAATTCCGAAAAACTTCGCAAAAGTAGGCTCCGCGTCTTATAATTCAAATCTTTCCCGTTGAAATATTTCTCAAAACTCTGACCGGGATTAAACTAAAAATTCTAAAAAAAAAATAAAGATAAAATTCGAAATTCCCGGGTTATTACAATTGAGCGTTCGAATAGCCGAACGCTCGGCTTGTAGAATAGTTTCCGTTCAGCCACATCCTGCCAGGTTGTGGAGGTCCAATTAGGAAATAGATGAAACCATTAGAAATTGGATGCCCTAAGGAACCCGTACCATTTTGAATCGTCTAAATCGAACGAGTATTGGAGAAGTTATGCGATTCCGAATTTGGTTAGAAATTATATAGGATTTTGGGTTAGTTAGATTTGTTGTGAGAGTGTTGCTTCCTTTAGAGTTTTATGAATTGGAAGGAAGGTAGAGCTGATAAATGTGTGGTTTTATAGGTTCTCCAATTAGCGAGCAGTGTACGAGTTGCTAAGGACGCCAGGTAAGTAATGTAGTAGAAGTTTTGCCTTCGGGCCTACATCACAGTTCAGTAGGATGCATTACACGTTTATTTTATGTTATGCTTTGTGATATGCATCATGGTTTTAAATTATGAGACGAAACAAAAATGAATTTTTCATATTTTTACGAAGTGAAATAGTAGGATGTGATTAGACGAATGAAATGAGAAGATACGTAAGAAGATAATAAAGGTGAGGTTGAGTGGTCTTGTCCAGTGAGGTGGACCGCGAGGTGTATCACTCTTCCTCCGCTTTACGTGGTGACCATGTCCAATGAGGTGAACCACGAGGTGTAACACTTTACTAGATCGAGTTTGGCCTTGTCCAGTGAGGTGGACCACGAGGTGTGTCATCTCGATCTAGCCGTAAAGAAGAACCCAGTAGTAAAAAGATAATGAAGATGTAATAAATAAATGAAAACGAAAATAGAGACGAAACTGTAGAAACTGCATATGTTAGAATGTGAATATTTTTCAGTGTTTAAGTTTATATGCATTACTTACTTAGCATTAGGCTAATAGTTGAGTTCTGTGATGTAGGTGACGACGCAGCAGTGAGTGAGTATCCCGAGCATGCCTAGGACTAGAAAACAGATGCAGAAGGATGCTCGTGGAACGATTTGGCAGACTATTGGGGCATTTTGACCAAGGCGAGTGTAGGTATGGATGGTGAGGTATTTTGATTCAAATCATGTCGTTTTAATGTACAATTGAAGATTTGAAATGGGTATTGAATATTTTGGTGTGTGTAGTAGGTTTGTAAATTGAGTGGAGAAGCAGATGTTTGGTTTTTAAACGTTTCGCTAAAACCGTGATCGTTTTGGTTGATTTCTGTCTACTTTCTTGGAGTTAAGTGTCAACCGATAGGCTTAGTGGTCGACCAAACCCGGCAAGTGTTGACCGCACGGGTCAACCTGTGTGGGCAGAGAGCATCGAGGTGTCGACCTATGGCTGGAGGTGTCGACCGCTCAGGGTATGGACTAGTGCAGGGTGTTGACCTGCACATAACGGGGTCGACCAAATCCCGTACGTGTCGATCGCGTGGGTCGACCAACTCGGATAGAGAGCAATAAAGTGTCGACCGGCACACGCAAGTGTCGACCAGTAATGTAAAGCAAGCTGAAGTGTCGACCTCGAGGATCGACCGACGTGGACAGAGAGGGTCTAGGTGTCGACCGCCAAAGGAAGTTGTCGACTGGTGCGAGAAGTGAGTAACAGGGGTTGACCGCAAGGGTCGACCTGCACCGGCAGAGGCGGATGAAGTGTCGATGGGGATAAAAAGGGGTTAACTGAGAATGAGTTTTGTGTTTTTAGAAATTTGGATTTTATTTAAAATGATTTTTCCCCAAAAGTCATCCGCTGCGAGGTTTTCAGTCGATTTTAAAAAGGGTTGTTTTAAGTTGAAGAACAAATTATAAAATTTTTAAAGAATTTTATTAAAGAATGTGAGTGATGGTGACGAGTAGTAGTAGGTAGCGAACCGAGAATCAAAGTAGATTTTTCGGGGCGTTACACGTTAGGTTTGACTAGATTAACTCGTTAGCTTAGTTGAGCCGAAATTTTTTAAGGTTGGCTCATCTTGGCTCGGTCGGCTCGTTTGTCACCCCCTAATTGCAAACTATTGACAATTAGATAGGTGACAAC
>JAJTVC010000374.1:0-11740 GCA_022433055.1 Begonia peltatifolia | reverse complement strand
TGATTACATGGTTTATTTACTGAGTCAAGATGTCACTCGAGAATGTATATCCACTTTTTTTTTTTCTTTCACATGCAATAGAAAGTAAAAAAATTTCTAGATGGTTTGGACACAATGAAAGATGAGATAAAGTTTATGGATTGTAATGAAGTTGGAGATCTTATTTATACGTGTGAAGGATATAAAAGTAGGTCTTTGAGACGAAGCATGACTTGAATGACAATATTAAAAGGCACAAGGCTAGTTGTTAAAGATTCTACTCAGAAAGATGACTTCGATTACAAAGAAATTTTTTCTCTTGTTTTGCAATATGACTCTCTTAGAATTATAATGATATTAGTGGCTCATTATGACTTAAATTTACATCAAATGAATATGAAACTAATTTCTGAATATAAATTTATATGAAGAAGTGGATCAACCAGAAGGTGCTTTTGTTGATGGAAAATAATGTTGTGCAAACTTAAGAAAAATCAATATACTGACTCAAACGACCTGCTAAACAATTGTATATTATGTTTAATGATACCATTATTTCTTTCTTATTTAATGACAATACTATTGATTGATATATATACTCGAAGATAAGTGAAAGTAAGTTTATATTATTAATACGTGTAGGATCAAAAATAACTTAAGAGATGGGGTGAATTAAATTATTAACAACTTTTTCTTGATTATCTTACTAATTCACTTAAGTTCAAATTTAATGATATTCTCATTCACTCAAGTTCAAATTTAATGATATTCTCAAACAGTGACATTAATTTCTCAAAGTTAAAACTTATAGTGAGCAAAATCTAATGCATTTAGAGAGAAGAAATGCAACCAATTTGTTAACGTGATTCAGCCAATCTTTCCTACGTCCGCACTTTAAGGCTCTTCTTTGAAAATTCATTCCAATATCAACTTCTTGAGTTTATTCGATTGATTTTTCGGACGTCAATTAATAGCTTACAAGACTGTTCTTTAGGACATCACCTTTTACACTTTCACAAATAGTAATAAAATCGAAATATTGTTGAATATAAATCTCACACACTCTCAATGCATACAATCACAAGTTGATGAACTAGATGAGGTAAGGAATCAATTGAAGGGAGAGATTCTCAAATTTTAATTCGGCAGCACTTCGTTGCAATTTTCAGAATTTTGTTATTTGTCATGAGCTTTCATTCTTTTATTTATAAGTGTCTTTAGAAAACAACTACTGTGGTCGATACTTCCTCTTGCTGAATTGATACTTTGTTGATGTTGTGTGTTATTTTAAAAGTCGTTCAACAACTCGATCGACACTTTAAGATTTATGAAATTTCTAGATTTGATCCTGCAGTCGACACTATGACGGTGGGGTCGATACTTGCAACTATTTGGAATTTATGTATTTGTTTCAGCGGTCGACACTATCACTGTCCATTCGACACTTGAAGCTCTCTAGAATTTTTACATTTGTTTTGATGGTTGACACTAATACTGTCCGATCGACACTTGCAAATCTCTGGAGTTTCGTAAAGATGAATAGGGTTGACACTCTGTCATTTCGATTGACACTTTGAAGACATTTTTGTAATAATTTAACTTCAAGTTCTAAAGTTTTATTGAATATTGAAAAGTACTGAACTTACACGTTAGAAAAATTAAATACCACTCTTAAAAGGTATTTTTAATGAGAAACAATAGCAAAATATTTTCTTTATTTATTATTGACATAATCATCAATCAACGAAAGTTTAAATAGTCAGATTCATCATAAAAAATATATTAAACTTTAAACATACTTTAAGTTTATAATCTCCTTCATTTTGATGATAACAAAATAAATCCACAAGACTATAAACTTGTTTTAAAATAAACGGTCCCCCTTAATTTATGCATTTTTGACTATGCAAGCATTATTCTATTAAAATAAACTCTCCCCCTTAATTTATGCAATATGTTCTATGCAAGTACTACTAGTTCATTGACTTTTTCCCCCATGGCATCATAAAAAAAATTCGAAAGAGTAATAGTTGTTTTTAGACTCCCCAAAAGCCAAGGAAAAAAGACAACGATATCCAAAAACAAGTATATAGTGATATCATAGATTTATAATAATAGATATGTAGTAAAAAAAAGTTATAACACTAAATAGAGTGAATAGTTTTGGCAAAACAAAAAGAAGGCTAATTAAGGTCATTCCCTGTAATAACCCGAGAAATTTTAGATTTTAAATTTAATTTTTGAATTTCAATTAAGTCTCGGTTGGAATTTTGGAAAAAAATATATTAACGGGTAAATTAATTTATAAAACTCGAAATCTAAATTTAGTGACGGTTTCTGAAATTTTTAAAGATGGGAGGTTGCGAATTTAACGAAGCTTTGGACGGTTAAAGCACGTGAGAGCATTTTGGTAATTTTAATGATTTAAATTTATTTTGTTTTTTTTTTCTTTTCATTTTTTTAAAACAGCCGAATGGCTTCGAAGTGAAGCCATTCTGCTGCTGAACACCGAGAGTGCGAGAGCGCGACCGAGAGAGAGAGCGGGAACCGGAGAGGGAGTGCCAACGATCTACTATCGAGAGTCGAAAGCCGGCGTGTAGGGTGCTCCGGCAAGCTGAAGCCAACTGGTGGCTCGATTTCTCCGTTCCAGAAATCCGACAGAAAAACAGGTAGTTTTTCCCTGTTTTCCCTTCTGTTTTGGCGACCGATTGTGATCGGTATGCCTTGAGATGGACTTCCAGAGTTCGAGCGTGTAACTAGAACGTTAAGAAGGGGCTTAAACGGTGTTTAACCGTTGATTGCCCGAGTCCTCGGGTTGGGAGGAAAACCCGAGATTTGTTGACTGTGCGGTTCGGATTTTTGTGTTGGGAATATCTGGTTTTGTTCAGATTATGTTTAATTGATTGGAATGTGGCTGTTTGGTGAAGAAATTTGTGGAAATCGGGTTGATGTCGAAATTCAGATTTTTTTTTTATGTAAAAACAGATTCTATTTTTAGCCGCTTCGGCCTAGCTTCGGTTATTCTTTTTAAATTCTATTTTAGTGGGTTAAATTAGGTTGTTGGAGGGGCGTTTGGCCGCTGGAATCGTTCGATTCCGAGGTCCGACACAAAAGTTATGTGCGTCGAAAGTTTATATCAGATTTTAGACCGAGTCAAATTATTGGGCGTTTTTAGTAGAATTGTGATGCGTGATGTTAGCGTTGCTGATTTTAGTGCGTAAGACAAGTTTTGAGTGAGTTTTGGTTGAAGGAAACGAAAATGTGAAATTTGGGCGAAGGCCAGATTCGGTTTTAGTATTTTTCACCTAGCTGCAGCTTACCGTTTTAAAATCCATCTCAGTATGTTAAACTAGGTTCCTAAGGGAACGTTTAGCCCCTTGAATCGCTCGATTCCGATAACGAACGCAAAAGTTATTCACGTCCAAAGTTTACGCTGGTTTTCGGCCGAACCGATTTAGTGACTCGTTTTAATTGGAATTTCATGGGTTTAGTTAAGGAATGTGATTTCAAACGTATTTAGTAAATTTTGATGCGAAGATTTACGAGTGATTGTTTATGTTTTAGGTTGAGACGTTTTTGGCAAAGCTGTGCATCGAGTAAGCTTAGAACGCCAGGTAAGTAGTGCATGTATGCGTTTTGCCCAGGTGGGCCTACATCGTAGAACTTTAGGATTTATGTTGTAGATTGTGGTGTGTGTGTGTGTATTGTTTGACGTGCATCATGTTTTAAAAAGGGAACGAAAATGGTTTTGAACATAGTTTGAGTAAGTGGTGAGAGCCGTGGCGGTGGTACCGCTAATCCTGCTAGTGTGTAGGCCGGTGCGTAACCAACCGCGGATTTCGCTCGAGCAGTGGGCCGGCTGGGCCGTCACACGACGTGTATGTGTCTGCGGTGAGGATGATGGACCGTGGTACCGCGATCCTACTAGTGTGTAGGCCAGTGCAACATCAGTCGCGGATTCCGCTCGAGGAGTGGGCCGGCTGGACTGTCGCGAAATATGTGTGTGTGGCAACTGTGGCCCCGTTGCTGGGGAGGCTGGGACGGGGGCGACGTGTCAGGGTGTAGTGTGGCGCGAGGTACACCCTCACCCTGATGTGGTTTCTGTGTGGTGATGCGTGTGTGTAGCTTGTGGGCTTCGTTGTTGGAGAGTACATGACGGTGGCGACGTGTCAGGGTGTTGGGTGATGCTAGGTTCATTTTCACGCTGGTGTGGCTACACTACGCGTCACAGTTGTGACAAATTGAGTGTGAGTGTAGAGACTGCATGTGATATGATTGCATTATTATTTTTTACTTTCATATCGCATTACTTACTGAGAGTTAGGTTTATGTTGTGTGTTCTATGGTGTAGGTGCAGACGTTATTGCTGATGATCCCCGAGAGCCTAGTCCTGAGGCGTAGGACTGTTAGTGGCGCATGACCAAGGCACCGGACGACGGATTTGTTAGGGCGACCCGACCTGTAGAAATGGTAGGTGATGGCTAGGCTGTTTTGTGGTATTTTCTTCTGTTGTGTCGGGGTATATAGTTGATCGGATGAGTTGTATAGGCGTCAATTGTGTAGGAGTTCATGGATGTTTGTGACGTTTTGTGACGCACTCGTACTCTTTACATATAGGAGTTTGGTAATGCTCTATATTGTGAATTTTCTTCACTTGATAGTTGATGGACTGTTGTAGTATGTTTTTTTTTTTTTTTTAAATTTTGATTTGGTGGAGATCTCTGGATAGTTTGATGGATGAATATTTCTAGTTTTCTGGCGAACTGTGAGCAGAGTTTAAATTTGGGATAGCCAGTTTTTAGGCGTTACTCTGCTGAATTTTTGGGAGAAAGGTCGAGGAGTCGAGAGGGTACAGAATAAGTCGTGTTGTCCGTGGTGAGGCACAAAGGGAGTGGCAGTGTGCGCGGGAGCGCACACGCGGCCCTGCAAGTGTGTACAGGTCATGCGGCGTCGGGTGAGGGCGGCGTACGGATGTCAACCCTACTACTTCTCTGGACTTAATACCACTTCATATGAAGTCCCTAGCCAATCCCGTGGAAGCCAACAAAGCCAACCAAATCAAACAAATACATGAGCAAGTTAGGAGTGTCATACAAAATATGAGCAAGTTTTTCACTAGAAGAGCTAACAAAGGATGACAAGAGAAGATTTTTAATGTAGGTGACTTACTATGGTTACACCTAAGAAAAGAACATTTCCCAAAAAAGAGGAAATCAAAACTCCTCCCAAGAACCGATGGATCTTTCAAGATATTGGAGCGCATTAACAACAATACTTACAAGTTGGAACTGCCTAGAGAGTGTGGCATCTTGGCAACCTTTAACATTCAAGATCTCTCCCCTTATATAGGTGCGGATGACGAATGGGAGGATGACCAACCTCCATATTTGAGGCCAAATCTTTTCCCATCTGGAGAGGATGATACACTCCGAAGGTCGGTGACATAATCCCAAGTCAATTTGTTTAACCATATTAACCTTTATGCTAATGACGATTCTATTTTTGTAGGTGGAGGCCCAACAGATTGCTCGAAATGGAACGCTTATGAAGAAATGGTCAAATACTTAGCATGGGAGCCCGAAGCCCACAACACGAACCAGTCCAAGCACTTACTCATCTGAGAGACTCAAAGAGAAGCACTTAAAGATCAAAAGGGAATTTGTCTTCCAGGGGATCCTTGATGTAACTCTCTATTTTATTGCTTTAATTTTTACAAAACATTTGCCTTGTACTTTGGAAAACTTTGCTAGTTTTTTTACCTTTTAAGCATGCATTAGTTGGTGTGATTAGGGATATATTGAATGGTTAAGATAGATGGTGGTAAGGGTGGAAGTCATTAAGCCCACAGAAGCATCACGCAAGCCCGAACCAATGAAGGGAGAGGAAGTGTACCACTTGAAGATTGGAAGTGCGATCCATTTGAAGAGAAGGCCGAGCCCATAAGATGGACAACGCACATTTCAACCTTTAATTTTTGAAATGATACAATTCATATCTCTCATAGATGGCAAAAGATAGCTTGCCTTGTAAGTTGCACATCTACAGGGTCCAAGGAGAGGAGGATCGTCCAACTTGCGACCAAGATCAAATCAAAGATTTCTATACCAAATTTGTAAAAGGCAGAAATCCAAACCACCGTAGGTTTACATAGCATTGTTATTGGTGTTTGTGATCAGTTAGTTTTTTTCTAAATCAATATACACCGGCCAGTTCTCTCTCAAGATCCCAGAGCCGAGGCTCGAGGTAAGTCTTTGATTGTTCATCAATCAAGTGGAGTGTGTCTCCAATTGTCTTCCTAGCCGTGGTTACTAGGAAGCTCTTATCACCACCATCTCTCATCCTTTCTAAAACCATAAAAAAAGAAGGAAAGATGGCCAAAACCAGACACCGTTGTAATTCTTCTTGAAGATTACATTCTCCGATTGGTGCCACAGTTGCCATTTCGGGCCGGTTCAAGAATTGATTGCATATTTCTTCTCTCATTTTAATTTTCACAAATATTGAAGGTCGTTGTTTACCATTCTAATGACGTGAATTCTCTTTCATAAGTTGTTACATTTTACGTACATTTACTATTTCTTAATATTCGTTGAGCTGAGAAAACCAATTTGTGTTTTTATCGTATAATCTTGGATTTTGCAGATCCAAAGGTCATCATATAGACTTAAGCAAATTAAATTGATCAACTAGATCGTTAAAGGCATTTAACAATTAACCTTCATTAATATCATCATCTAAATCACTAAAGGATTCGGCTACGTCGTTTTCCTTAGCCATAAAGCACATGTTGAAAACTTCTTTATTTTTGAAGAAAGTATCATTTTCGTTATCCACATTCAAAACATGTGACTTCCCTTTCTTTTTGAAGCTTGTCTTCTTTTGAGATTCTTTTTCCTTGCATTATATGCATTCGATTGATCTTCCGGGCATCAATCAATGCCTTACAAGACACTTCTTCAGAGCATCACCCTTTACACGTTCACAAATAGTAATAAGATTGAAATATTGTTGAATATAAATGATGCTTCCTTCTAAGGAAAAAGCGTGAACTTGTCACCCGGCAACCACTCAAAAAAGAGGGTTAACCATCTGTGGTTCCCAATCGGGATGGGGATTCCGGGCCGGATGGATCCCGTGCATGATCCGTAGGGGTCTTTATTCTCATTATCAAGAAAATGTCTGCCAACTAGTTCCTCTTCCTGCTGTCCCCATGAGGCAGAGCTACCGCCGGTATTAGGGGCTGCGTTAACCGAAGGCGATTTTCCAATAGCTAAATACTGCCTGTATTTTTGAGTAACATCTAGATTATTAGAACCTTCTGTTCTAGTGAAATCACTACCATCTCTTATACTTTCACTATTCTTTCCACTTTCACTACAAATGTAACTCTCAATGCAACTAGTAATTTGATTATTCCAACTATATTTAGGATCATACATCGAACGATCATAGTTGGAATCATGACTCTTCGATATGTTCTTTAGATAACTAGAGGTACAATAAATAGAAAACGCACTTTTGAGTTCACTTACAAAAGAATGATCATTGTCAATCTCCAAAATTGTATTTTCAATATCAAAATATATAGAAAAACTATCTGTATTACTATCTCTAACTCAAAAAGTCTCATCAGATATGCAATTCTGAATATCACTGACAGCAACTAAATGATCAAGAGTACTGTAACTCAAATTGTCATTATCACTACGACTAGGAATGCTTTTATCCATATCATTATCATATAGAATTGTTCCTTCACTTAGACTGGTATTTTCAATAGGATCAAGACTATCGGTTGATTTACTTAGTTTACACCTGTATTCTAATTCCCCGTTCAACAACATCGAATTTCACCATCCTTTTTCCATAGAGCTTTCTTGCCCCTATTTACATGAAAATCAAATACAATAGATGAATAGTCATTCGATCCAAAATCTTGAATATGTCATTTCCTATCAAAATAAGCATCTAAATCCGATCACTCGGATTATTTATTACCTAATAACGACTGGGTATTGAAAAAAAAAAGAAGGTTCCATCAGATATAGTGAAATGATACTCAGGGTTTTCACAAAAAAAAAAAATGTCAGAAAAGTGGTTTATTAATGAAAATTTGCTTTTATACCAACAATTCTATATTGTGGGGGAGGGTCGTTCAATGGAAAAAAAGTTATAACAAGAAAATGAGAGTGATCTAGATTTAGCACAGCTATACAAGAATTTCAATATTTCACTTAACAGTTCAGACTGTATGTAAGACTTATCTGATCTTATATTCGAAATTGTTAGCATTTTTTTTTCGAGTAAATCATGCATTTTTCTAGGACAGTATGAAAAATCTCATCGAAAACTTACAGCAGCTTGCCACACAAAAGCTAATCAAAAAAAGAACACAGGTATTACTGGCATAATATCGACTATTGGATTCAAAAAAGCGTAGGCCTCGGGCTAAGAAAAAGCTACTTGAATAAAGGACAGAATTAAGACAGATACAGATTCAACTTCAAATATTAAGCATAACAAACATTTTGTTCTTGAAGATCATTTTTTTGTGAGTTGATAGGGATAAGGTCCAAATTAATAACATAAGGTAGGTCAAAAAACCTTTCTTTTCTTTGATTTGAACTCAGCCAATCCAAAATCCTTCCATTCTCAAATCAAAATAGATATAGAAGAAATCCTACTTTCATACAATATCTTAATTGAATTCTATCTAATGATCAATAAATTCAGTTTCATTCGATATCTACACGTATCAAAATCCTAGCAACAATCTAATTGATTCTATCAATATTTGGACTGGAATTGACGAACAACCAATAACAATATTAGTGTTTATTAGTCTTGAATAGAAATGGGGCGTGGCCAAGTGGTAAGGCAACGGGTTTTGGTCCCGCTATTCGGAGGTTCGAATCCTTCCGTCCCAGAGTATGCGTATTATATATATCATAGTATTATGATATTATATATCATAATATTCCATAATATTATATATGATATAATCATATCAAAATTATCATATCAAAAAAAGATTGCCTTTTTTGAACAACCTTCTGTTTAAGAGTCTAATATTAGATAGAATGTGATTCTTCTTTCTTATCATTATTTTTCTTATTTTGGATTCGTCTCTAAATCATCTTTTTTTCACAAATTGAATCGAGTTTAAATACCATAAGACGTAGATGGAATTGAATCCATTTTGGATCTATACCAGAGCCTTCACTACATTCCAAGACTGGAATGGAAGAAAATGAATATTTACATAAGCAAAAGAGACTCTACCCTTTCGTTCTTTTCTTCATCTACATTAACATTAGTCACATCACATTTTCTCAGAGAGTTAGGAAAGAAAGAATGCCTAATTCGATATCCAAAATGACTTCAATAGTGGATTCGCAATTGTAACCTCCCATTGCATTGCTCTTTTTTGGTGTTAGGGCATGCAGTTCGATAATGGAGACAGATATATGAAAGTGTGCTGTTAGGGTGGGGAAGAGGAGAGATCGAGGGCGTCTTAGTGCCCCGCTCTAGCTATTCAGTAACCCACGTTGCGGAAGAGCATTTGTACTTCTCACCTATAGTTCCTTTATGTATTCTCCTCTATCCCGTTCCGGAAGTAAGAGATGCTCTAAAGGAGCTATAGGGTAGGGGTTTCTTCCTAAATTAGTGTCTTTCCCTAGGCCATGCGAAAAGGTCTACTCAAGACCTAGCTATGTATGGGGGCCCGACCCGGATCCAAGTAGCGGATGGGGTTTGTGGAAGATTACACTCCTCTACCTGAGTAAGGTTGGTCATAAATTCGAAGAGTTTGCTTCTACACGGAAACGAAGACTTTCGAGAACAAATATTGGACAGGGAAAAAAACGGGGGCCAAGCTAGTATTTGCAGTGGGAAAGTCTAAGCGCATATGGCACGAAAAGGAAATCCAATTTCGGTAAGACTTGATCTGAATCGTAGTTCAGATTCAAGTCGGTTCAGTGAGGGCGACCGCGAAAGTCACCGAATGTGTCAGTCTTTTCCTTAAGTTTGCCCCATATTACAAATCCAAAAAGCGTGGGAGGACGTTACAGATGTCCGGGACAGACACGACTTCTTCTAACGCTAGAAGCCCACTAGAAGACACCCGGGACCAGAGCATGTCGTGAAAGAAGCACACTGGGCGTGCTTCGACCGTGTCTCCGGGGCACAGTTGAATGCAGATATCATGAACGCGAGGTGCAGGATACCAGGCCGAGAAACCCGGGCAACTACTTCCCTATGTGCTGATCGCTAGCGCATCCAGGGCCCCGGCGCCCAGCTCAGCTGGAGAGGCCTAGCCTGATCTGAGAAGTGCTAATTCGGTTCGGATAGACTGAATTCAAGAACGCCGCCGCCCCTGGAATCAATAAGAAAACAAGTGCAAAGTTTCAGATCAGTGAAAAAACCGAAACGAAAGAAGAGACGTTTCTCGCTCGGCGCCTAAAGCGCACTATGCTCCCCTTCAACAAATGCAAGTTTTCGGTGGAACCGGTGAACCACGCGAGCTGGTTAGATGCGTGGGACAGAAGGCTCGTAGTACCTGCTAGCGCAGCTATGCAGTGGAAGGGAAGGAGCCTAAATCGACACCCCCTTCTCTTCTTTCTTTTCTTTGAAAAAAGAAAAAAAAAAGCAGTACAAAGAGATTCAACTCTCGGATGAGACTAAGCAGCCACCGACCGTTCCGACGCGCCCCTGACCTATCTTTATGAAGACCGAAAACCCATCGAAAATGGAGCCTAGTTTAAGCAAGCTGTCAAACAAATGATAGAATATAAAATGAAGAATAACCCCTAGTAGGGGGAGTCTCACTCAGTAAAGAGAGTTGTAGATTCGAACTACATGAAATAACAAGGAGAAGAGCCTATTAATTGAATTCGATTTCTATTCCGAAAGAGGCTAACGCTTTTTCAAAATTCATTATATAATAGCGTTAGCCCTTACTAATAGTTTTCACAATAAGGACGTTTAGGCTTGACTAATACTCAAATAGAAAGGGCTTTTCCTTTCAAATGACAACTGCCTCTTCCTGCTGCGAGGGCGTTGCACGAGCCCCTCCGCCCGATCAAGTACCAGTTGCTTTGCTAATAGGCCGGGGGGCATTGTCCCTCAGTTCTTACCAACCTCCGGTGTGTAATCGACATATTGCTAGCTTCAACTCGGTTGAATAAGAATCATGGATTCCCTCTACTTAATGGGCCATTTCTTATTCATTCAGAGCGCTCGGCCGGTGCTCCTTTCTCAAACCAGAACCACTCTGAACGTTAGGGAAGATAAGGGAAGACCACCTGAGCGACTTAAGAGAGAGTAGGGGCGATAGCGGCTTCAAACTAAGCCTATCACGAGCAGCGTCGCTGCTTGATCGGCGGGGAGGAGCATCTCAAAGCCTATATAGGTTATGATTTGGATCTACCAGCATTCCTAGACTTCCGTGGTCGTATCTATCGCTCTGGTGTCATGCACTTTCATGAGCGTGATCTCTCAAGAAGTCTAAGACTCTTTTCTGATTCTTTCTCCCCCAAAAATGATGCTAATCAATATAATACAAGAAATTTCTTGTTTTCAGCTCATTATAAGAAGTGAATTTCATATGATGAAGCCTTTGATTGGTATAATGATCAATATAATACGTTGAAATCATCTAATGAAAGTCTCATCAAAATGCCAGCTCTCTGGAATTTCTGCATTTATTTTGGCGATTGACACTAATACTGTCTGGTCGACATTTGCAACTCTCTGGAGTTTT
>JAJTVC010000350.1:0-11156 GCA_022433055.1 Begonia peltatifolia | reverse complement strand
CGCCGGTCGACACTCTCACTGATTTTACACTAATCGGTCGACACCCATAGTCGTCGGTCGACACCTCATTTCTCTCTACCCGCATAAGTCGAACTCCGCGGTCGACACTCACATTCCATTTTACACTGACTGGTCGACACCTATAGACTTCGGTCGACACTTTGCACCAGCAGTATAAAAATAACACTAGTTCGAAAGAAAATGGAAGTCGAAAACTTCCACGATTAAAACCATGAAGTAAAGACCTGTATTTTTAAGACAAAATTTCCTCAAGTAGTTTAAAAAACACAACCTTACACCAATCCCGACTATAATCGTTGCAAACAAACCTATATCCTCAAAATCTATACATTTGACTTATACCTTGCGAAATGCAACCCAAAAGAACCACCATCTAGCCTCACTCCACGGGTCGGGTCGCTTTGATGAACTCCACCTGCCGGCACATGGTAGCACGCCACCAACCGTCTATTCATTTTGTCTGGCCTCCCGTAACTCACCCGCAGAAACTGCACTTATACCACGGAACACACAACATAAGCCTAACGCTTAGTAAGTAGTGGAATATGAAATGTAAAACTGACAATGCAATTCTATCACATGCAGTCTCTACACTCAAGCTCATGTTGTCACCATTACGAGACGCGTTGTGCAGCAAGGCCAGGATGAGGGTGAACCTCGCATCACGTTACACCCTGACACGTCGCCATCGTCCCGTACTCCCTAACAACGAGGCCACCAAGCTACACAACGGTTCCCCGTGATGGCCCAGCCGGTCCACTCCTTGAGCAGAATTCACGACTGGTGATGCACCGGCCCAATCCCCAAGCAGGATCCGTGGGGACACCGTCCATCATTTCGTGACAGCCACGCCGGCCCAGTCCCCGAGCAGAATCCGCGACTGGTTAAGCACCGACCCACTCCCCGAGCAGGATCTGTGGCGCCACTGTCCATCATTTCGCGACAGCCAAGCTGACCCACTCCTCGAGCGGAATCCGTTACTGGTGAGGCACCGGTGCACTCCTCGAGCAGGATCCACTGCGCCACTGTCCATCATACCACTGTCAACACATACACGCCACGTGAAAGCCCAACCAGCCCACTCCCCGAGCAGAATCCGCTGTTGGTTAAGCACCGGCCCACTCGCCGAGTATGATCTGCGGTACCACCGCCACGCGTCTCACTACCACTTAATCAAAACAATGCTCAAAACCATTTTCGTTTCCTTTTCAAAATATGATGCATGTCAAACAATACACCGCACATCACAATCAAACAACATAAATCCTAAAGTTCCACGGTGTAGGTCCACCATGGCAAAACACATACATACACTACTCACCTGGTATCCTAGCTTTCCGTTGTAACGCCCCGAAAACCTAGTAGTTTTCGGTACGTTCACTGCTTCGATACCACATCTTTGACGCCTCCGAGTTGCCCCTAGACCAGGGTCGCCAACCAAACGCTCACTTCTCACCTCGACGAAATTCGTATAAAATTTAAAACTTTTGGTTCTTCGACTCAAAACGACGCCTTCGAAAATCATTTATTAAAAACCGCAACGAAAAAACTCATTTGAATCGCTTTAAATAAACTTCACCTTTTAAAACCTAGAAATAAAAGGACGGTCGACCCTTGTAAACCCCGGTCGACATTTGGGTCGTCTCAGGTTTTCATTGGTCGACACTGGCGAAAGTTGGTCGACACCAAGTTTCCCTCGGGTTTTCACGTCAGTCGACACTAGAAATCATAGGTCGACACTTCTACATTCAGCTTGGCGAGTGGTCGACACTTTGACCCACTCTGCCCGCACAGGTCGACCCCCGCGGTCGACACTCTCGCTGAATTTGCACTAACCAGTCGACACCCGCGGTCGCCGGTCGACACCCAATTTCTCTCTGCCCGTGTCGGTTGAACCCCGCAGTCAACACTCTCTCTCGCCTTTATACTGACCGGTCGACACCTATGGACTTTGTCGACACTTCACACCAGCAACCCAAAAATAACAGCTGTTCCAAAAGAAAACGGACTTGAAAACTTCCTCGAATTAAAACTACCGATTGAAACTTGATTCATACATTTAAACTCTTTCAAATAGTTTTGAAAAAATGCATCTATACATCAATCCCGATTACGGACACCCAAACCCGTCTATGCGTCAAAACCTATACGCTCTTTATAGACTCCACAAAACTCACTATCAAGGACCTCGTCTCACCTTGCCCCCACGGGTCGATTCGCCTTGACGAGCTCCACCTGCCGGCACACGGTAGTACGCTGCCAACTGCCTACTCGTTCTGTCTAGGCTCCGGCAACTCACCTTCAAGGATCTTTGCACCTACACCACGGAACACACACTATAAGCCTAACGCTCAGTAAGTAGTGCAATATGAAACGTAAAGAACAATGCAATCCTATCACATGCAATTTCTACGTTCTCGCTCATATTGTCACAACCCGTGCCACGTGGTACGACCGCACCATGGTAAGGCTGGACTCTCTCGCCACCTCACACCCTAGAACGTCGCCATCGTTCTGGTTTCTCTAGCAACGAGGCCCTCAATCTGTACCCATACGTCACTCTACGCATCGCAACTATTCCAGGTTGAGGCTGGACGCACTCGCCACCCTACCCCCTGGCACGTCGCCATCGTCCTGATTCCTCCAGCAACGAGGCCATAGTTGCACACCACCATACGCACACCATGGCAGCAATCCCAGGGTGAGGCTGGACGCACTCGCCACACCGCGCCCTGATACGTTGCCACCGTCCCGGTTTCTCCAGCAACGGGACCTAGCTATCCACACACCTGTCGTCCTCACCACACCTCGCATTTCACACTCGCACATAAATCCATGCACAAATTCATTTTCGTTCTCGTTTTAAAAACATGATGCATGTCACACAAAGCACACGCACATCACAATCAACCAACTCAAATCAATTGTTCCTCGGTGCAGGCCCACCTGGGCAAAACACATGCATACACAACTTACCTGGCGTTCTAGCTTTCCGTGGTGTTCGTCTCACCCAAAACCTGCTCAACTTATAACAAAAACCATCTTCCTATCAAAACTCATCCCACAACTCTACTTATGCACTAAAATCACCACACTAGTTCAACACTTCGCGAACTCGCCAAAATCGCTCACCAACCTATTCTGGCTCCAACATCAACCTAACTTCCGACGCGCATAACTTTTGTGTCGGCTATCGAAATAACATGATTCCAGCGGCTAAACGCTCCACTTATAAACTAGTTTACCACACCAAAAGGGGTTCTAAAACGAGGACCCCTAGCTAGGTCGCAAATTCAAAGCCAATACCGTATTAGCATTTAAATCCTACCTTCTCGCTTGCTCACTCAAATTTGCTAACTTCCTCACCCATCCGCCACATTTATCCTCAATACCCACAACAACCGATACTCTACTCAATAAACACTCTAACCCTAAAACCCCCAAATCTCCTATCTTTCAAATTTCTCCTCAACTCCAACACTAAACCAACATTGAACCATAAACCACTTGAGCTTACTTTGAACCGTTGAAATGGAGGAGAAACCACAACAAATTACTGGCGAAAAATGATGCGGGAATGGGAGAAACCGAAGGCTCGCGCACGGTGGGTAGGGGAGAAATAACAGAGGAAAAAGAGGGAGAGGGTTTCTGCCGAATCCTCTCCTCTTTATATATATATATAAAATAAAAATAAACTAATTACCTTTTTACCTTCACGCTTTAATCTTTTAATCCAATCGTTATTCAATCTGCTTCCGGTCGGATTCCTAAAACTTTCTCCCCATCATTAGCCTCGAAATAATTTTCCACTTAACCTTACAAATTCTCCACTCCACAATCCAACCCGAATCCTGTTGTTTATCGTCCCAACAACCCAAAAATTATTACCGCAAAATACCGGGTGTTACATCCGTGGTGGTCGTTTCACCAGAAACCTGCTCAACCTATAACAAAACTATTTTCCCATCAAAACTCATCCCACTACTCTACTCACGCACTAAAACTACCATACTAGAACAACACTTCACGAACTCACCAAAATCGCTCACTAACAAACTCGGCTCAAAATCAGCTTAAACTTTCTATGCGCATAACTTTTGCGTCTGTTATCGAAATCACTCGATTGCAGTGGCCACACGCTCCAATCATAACATAGTTTAACACACCAAAATGGAATTTAAAACAATTATTCGTAGTTAGGTTAAAACTCCCAAAAATAGAATCAAATTTCACACTAAAATGCCCAAAATTTTCATTCTCGGTTTTCTCAACAAAACTCACTCAATTTCTCAACAATCTGTCACACTCTAACCTATTAAGCATAATCTAATTACCGTTGGAGATTTCAAATTCAGAAACCCGAATTGCACGGTACACCCTCTCGGATATTCTTCAATTTTTGGAACTCCCTCACCTCACTCACTCCGAATTGTTAATTCCCACATCACCCGTTCTAAATCCTAGCACAAATGTTCAGAAACTGAAACCGAAACTCAACCCAAGATTATCGATCAACAGAGGGGAGGGGAGGAAGATATTACCAGGGAGAAAGAGGGGTCGGGTTCTGTACGTGGACGGGAGGAGGAAAAAAAACCAGCAGCGGCGAGCTCCGATTGCCAGCGACGAGGGAGACGAGGCGCGTGCACGGAAGAGGGAAGAGGGTTCACCTCTTCCTTTTTTTCGAGGGAACGAACGGAGTGGCTTCTGCTGAAGCCATTCTTGTTTCTTTTATTTTTTTAATTTTAATTTAATAATAATAATAATAAACTAACTACTATTTCGCTCTCACACTTTAATCTTTTAACCAAACAGCTATTCAGTCTGTTTCCGGTCGGATTCCTAAAATTTTCTCTTTTCTATTAGCTTCAAAATAATATTTTATCTAGTAATACAAATTCTCCGCTCTCGTTTCTAATCGAAACTCCGTCGTTTAACGACACGAATTTCTAAAAGTTAACTTACAGAAATCCCAGTTGTTACACTCAGCCTCTGATGAGAAAGAAGTTCTTGGTTGTAATCTCCGACCACCACTCGACCTCTATTGACGAACCATCGGAGTAAGAATCTCTCATCTTTCTCTTTCTATTTTCACCTTCCTCTCGGCTTCCCCGCTCTCCTTTTTTTGCTACTCTCTCTCTCTCTCTCTCTCTCTCTCTCTCTCTCTCGGCAGAAATTGTGAAGAAGAAGGTTCAATTTTTAAAACTGAACCGGTTCACTTAAATTGGTCTGAACTGAACCAGCCTAAACCGAACTCACACTATTCACCCGAACCAGACCTGAACCAATTTCGACCAGAATTTTATTGAATCGGCTAAGATTTTTCTGATAAGAAATTTTTGTCTAAATTCTTTCGAGTTGGATTTATCAAAATAGGAAATTAATACAAATATTTTATTTGGGCAAGAAAATATTTGGAAAATCGTACGAATTGATCCAACCGACCCGATCCAACCTAAGAATAGAACGAAATATTGGAACATCCTGATAAACAGTAATTTCTTGGATTCTAGGTAAGTTAAAATACGAAGTTTTTTAAGGTTTTGGCCACGGCCATACATCACAAGAAATTATATTATTTTCTTAACTATTTTATTACATAAGTTGATATTGTAGCACGCATGTTTAGACATTGATGTAGATTAGTACAAAAGATAAAATTTGTAGGACATCTGTATGTGCATGAAAATGATGAAATTGACGGAAAATATGTGATAGCAAAAACTTAAACGACAATGAGATAGTGAACTTGAATGTAAAAGTAAATGTAAAAGTAAAAGTAAAAGTAAAAGATGATGAAGCGTGAACGACAATGAGATGACCAAGTCTTAAAAGAAAGTTGGAAAAAAGTTCCCATCAGTATGTAATTGTTATTACAGGATCCGATAAAAGAAATTGATAATTTGCACTGATACGTGTTTTTACTTGTTGAAATTATTTCTCACATTTTGTAACTTGTGATGTAGGTGAGTTTTTATCCGAGGAAGAACTAGCTGTGATTGAGAATCTCTCAATTGCAAGCGAGTATACAGAAGAAGAAGATAGTGATTTTCTCGAGAAAGGAATTTAGAGTATTATGCTTCATTTTTAAAAGTATTTTGGTTTATATTTTAACTCCGAATAAATTATGTTTTAAAGTTTTATAAATTATTTATGATTCTGCATTTGTTTCGAATAAGTTTAATTAATATTTTAATTATAGTTTCCACGCATTTAATAGTTTTTATTTAAGATTTTGAAAACATTTTTTTTTAAATTTGAAAATTTAACACTCGATTTTAAATCAATTTTTAAAAAAAATTTATAGGGTTTCAAATTAGGGTTTGCAAATTGGAGATTTTAAAATTGGGCGTTACACTAGCTCTTTCCCTTGTTATTGTCCTCTATTTTTGTGGTCATTTGTTACTGGAAAAATGGGTTCAGAAAAATCGTTCCAAGTATTATCAAAATAGCTATGAATTTGAGTGTCAACCGAGAAATGCAATTGTTGACGATTCTTCACCAATCGAGGAAAAGTTATGACTTAAGGACTATGCACTTTTTCTTGATCTTAATAACAACTTTAAATGGTTTCCTTGATTGTATGAAGTGCCCATCCATATTATGGAAAAGGAGGATAAAATGAATGTTGATTTTATTGAGCAAAATAATGAAAGTTATGGTGAGTTGTTGGAAGTAGGACTTGTAGAATTGCCACCACCAAATTTGTATTGTGATTCCTTTTGTGATTTGGATGACTTAGATAATAGCTCTCATATTGTGGAAGTAGCCCCTCCCAAAGATGATCAAGTAGCTCTCTCTCAAGAGAAAGAGACCTTGAAACCCGGGGAGCTACTAGTGTTAGTGGTTGAAGAAACAAAACCAGTTTAAAAAAAACACCTATACCAATCGGTTTTGATGAAGTTTTTACTGATTTTGAGCTTTTTGTAGAACCTTTTCTTGAAGAGGACAACAAGGACATTCTCTTAGCAGCAAGTAATGAAGAAGAGATGGATAGCAAAATCATTTTGACTCATAAAGCTTTTTCAACTAAATTGGAACCTCCAATGGTTGAGTTGGCCAATACTATGGCAACGAGGTATGTGCCATTGAACACTTTGGTTACTTGACCTGTTAAGTTTGGTTGGATTGGAGATCGCCTTGATGTTGATTTAACCTCCTTAGGAGACAAATTTGGTTTTGTAGTTGAGAATTGAAAAATTTTTATTACTAACCATTTATCTATGAAGAAAGAAGCTAAATGTGTAGGACTGTCAGGAACTCAAGAGGAGCCGACTCTCATCCTAGTTCCAAGAACCCTAACAAACTGAGAAGAGATCACTCAGGGAGAGGGCATTCTTGGCAGTGGATGCAAGATCCTTGGCCAAGCTTGTTCCCTTATCTTCGATGATGGGAGTGGTGTCAACTTGGCATCAAAGAAACGTTTTGTAAAGTTACCACTTCATCCAAGTTCTCGTAACTTTTTGTCTCTAAGGGATGTTGAGGCCTTCAAAATGAACATTCAAAAGAAGGAGCATAACTTTTTACGAAATGAAACAATAGGTTATGATATGTGAAGAATGAAATGAAAAGGTACGTAAGAAGATAATGAAGGTGGAGTTGAGTTGCCTTGTCCCATGAGGTGGACCGCGAGGTGTGTCACTACTTCCCCCGCTTTACGTGTGTGGCCTTGTCCCGTGAGGTGGACCACGAGGTGTGTCACTTTATAGATCGAGGTTGGCCTTGTCCCGTGAAGTGGACCGCGAGGTGTGTCACCTTGATTTATCACGTAAAGAAGAACTCAATAATAAGATAAAGAATGTGTAAGAAAGAGACAAAAACAAAAGTAGAAACGAAACTGTAGAAACTGCATACGATAGGATATGTATTTTTTTCAGTGTTTATGTTTTATATGCACTCCTCACTTAGCATTAGGTTAAAAGATGAGTTCTGTGATGTAGGTGATGAAGCGATAGTTAGTGAATACTCAAAGCATGCCCAGAACTAGGAAGCAGTTGGATAAGTGCACTCGTGGGACGATTTAGCCAACTGTTAGGGCGTTTTGACCATATGTGTGTATGTACGAATTTTAAGTTGTTTTGAGACGATTTGAGTCTTTTTGAAATATGGATGGATTTCAAACTTTTAGTAGTCATTTTTATGTATATAGTGGATTTTGATATTGAGTGGAAAGTGTAGGTTCGGGTTTTGAAATTCTATCGATTACTCTTTTATGGAAAATTTTCTGTTAAGGATACTAGTGTAAAGTGTCGACCGGCATGCATAGGTGTCGACCGAACTAGGTAAATGTCGACCGCAGAGATCAAGCTACGGAGACAGAACCAACCCTAGTGTTGACCTGTGTGTGTAGGTGTCAACAAGTTAGTGTAAAAATGATAAAAGTGTCGATCACATGGTTTGACCGGTGCAAACAGAGTGATCGAGGTGTCGACCTATGAAAGCCAATGTCGACTTGTTAGTGAGGTGAGCATAGAGGTGTCGACCGCAAGGTTCGACCGGAGAGAACAGAGAAGATTAATGTGTTGACCGTTGTAACCAAGTGTGGACCGGTACAAACAGAGGCAATTGAGGTGCCGACCTGTGTATATGGGTGTCGACCCCTGTGTGCAGAATGGGTCAAGTGTCGACCGGAGATTTTAGAGGTCGACCGAAAACCCATTTTTCTTTGTTTAAAAAATTGAAACTTCATTTAATTTGATTTTTGTTGAACTCTTCCTCTGGGATGTTTTTAAACGATTTCAAAGATGTCGTTTTAATTTGGGAAAACAAAGTTTTAAATTTTACATGAATTTTGTTTGATTTTATGAGTAAGAGTATGGGTAGTGACCTAGATCTGGGGACGATTTCAAAGCGCTACAGTGTTGGTATGACAGGGAACCGGAAACTAGTGGGTTTTTGGGTCACTACATTACTGAACACTTCTAGGAGGAAAAGTGGGGTGGATTAAGATTAAATAAAGACATAAAAACGTAGAGAAAGAATGGTCTAGCACGCGACCTTTGTTTGGGCCAAAGTTGTGGCAGGCACGATGAGCCTTCTAAGACCTTTTTCTTTTCCTTTAGGGAGGAGGTATTTAAACCATCATTAACACTCCATCAGCCCTAATTTTAATTTTTTATAAAAATTTGATGATTGTCTTCCAAACCTAAGCCTCTTTGTGTCTTAAAAGTCATTGCCGTTGATGTGTCATATCTGAGTGTCTTCATGATCATTGTTTCTAAGTTTGTGAGTATACTTAGAAATCCATAATAGTACTCTTTTTTCGGCCTTCTTGAAGGTTAGAATTCACAAAAAAGAGTGTAAACTCTCATCCATTTTACACGTTGGATTGTTCTTCATCAAGAGGAGCATATAATCAAAAGAAGGGTTTGCGGACTAGCAAATTCCTTCCAAACATATATTTTTCATTCCATCAATTTATCCTTTCATTTTTTCATCTACATCTTTGTCTGCCATAATAATCGCATTGTTTCATTTTTAGATGAGAGAGTTACACATTCCTAAAGTTTATATTCTATTCTCAATCAAACAGTACATCAAGCTTTGGCAACCGATAGTATTTCGGCCATAACTTTTTACCCTTAGCAATTTAGGCTCTGAAATTTTGAGGGCATTTCATCCACATCCCCAGTAAGTCACATTTAAGGTTGGAGTATTTCATCCATAATATAGGGGCGGGGCCTAAAATGCATGCGGAAGATGGAAAATAAACTACACGCTCGGTGCTCTAGGGTTTTAACTGAAAATACCCCAAAACTAACAACGAATTTAACAAAAATGCTGACGATGGTGTGGAAAATGGAATGAGATTATTTGGGATGTGCGTAAGTAAACAAGCCTGTCCACCTATCTCAAACAATGCTGAAAAGATGACAAAAAGGGAAGAATGCCATTGTTGGTCCGTCGGGCAATTCGAGCACCTTTGAATGAAGCCACCATAAGAGAATGAAGGGCTTTAGCGAGTGACCAGGTTACCACCTTCATACCAATGATTCCAACCTCAAAAGTAAGGAGAGGAGAGGTGTCAGTAAGAGTCGACAAGCAACCAAGACCTTGATGACAATGAGGGGAAAACACTCGGATATTACACACCGAGGCTCTCGGATGTTACGCATCGAGAAAAAAAGGGAGAGAACTCCAAGTTTTGAAGAAGATAAACTTCAATCTATAATTTGCTAATATCTCTTTACAATCATTCAGACTAAGCCTAAATAGAGGAGGAAAGATGTCAGGGTGCTTAGCAGCGGCGTTCGGGTTGGAATGGAGAGTGAAAAACTTTTGAGGTTAGTTGGGGAATTATGTTGAGGTTAATGGTGGGGAGAAAATTTTAGGAATCTGACCGAAAACGGATTTGATAGCTGTTGGATTAAAGGACTAAAGTGTGGGGGTGAAATAGTAATTAGATTATTATTATTATTATTATATTTTATTTTTAAAATATTAACAGAAAGGAGAGGATTCGCTGGAAACCCTCTCCCCTTTTCTGTTATTCCTCTCCCTCACTGCGTGACCTCCCCTTCAGTTTCTCCTTCCCGCGTGTGTGCTCTCCTCCGACGACCATCCTTCCCGCCGATAGTACTCTCCGTTCCTTCTCCTCTTCTGCAATTCCAAGTAAGTTTATGTAGTTATGGGTTAATTTTGGTTTGGTGTAGGAACTTGAGGAGAAATTGGTAGATAGAGATTTAGGATTTTAGAGTTGGAGTGTTTATTAGGTTGGTTATTGTTTGTTGTGACATCGTTGACGACAAATGTGATGGATTGGTAAGAAATTTGTTGAGTTTTGTTGAAAGGCCAAGAATGTAGGATTTTGACCCTAAGGCCTATTCCATTTTCAGAATTTTGCCTTAGCTGTGGTTAATGATTTTAAATACTGTTTTGGTATGTTAAACTAGATTACGATTAGAGCGTTTGGCCACTAGAATCAAATTATTCTGATAATCGACGTAAAAGTTATGCGTGTAGGAAGTTAGGTTGATTTTGGAGCCGAGATAGGTTAGTGAGCGATTTTGACAAGTTCGTGAAGTATTGAGCTAGTATGGTGGTTTTAATGCGTGAGTAGAGTAGTGGGATGAGTTTTGACGAGAAGTCGATTTTTGTTGTAGGTTGAGCAGGTTTTTGGTGAAACGAACATCACAGAA